>VZTF01006514.1:181578-201023 GCA_013397755.1 Cnemophilus loriae | reverse complement strand
TGCTCACTGCTGCTCAGAGGTGCTCACTGCTGCTCAGAGGTGCTCACTGCTGCTCAGAGGTGCTCACTGCTGCCCAGAGATCTCACTGGTGTCCAGAGCTCCACTGCTGCCCAGAGATCTCACTGCTGCCCAGAGATCTCACTGCTGCCCAGAGCAGTTGCTGTGCTCAGCAGCGAGACCGAGGACACGCTCCTGGGAAAGATGTGGTGGAGGTGAACTGCAATACTGCGGGACTGGGGGGAGCAAAGCTGAGACAGAAGAAATGGCAAGGGCTGAGAGAGAACCCTTTGTGAACACAAGCAGAAAGCCCTGAGGGAGATGCAGCGCGATAAACAGCAGTGGCTGTGACCCTGGCTGGGTTCCTCACGTGCTGCTCACCCTGCTCAGGCCTCTTGGGTCAGTCCTGTTGCACAGAGCGCCCTGGGGACGGGGGCAGAGCTGGTGCTGTCTGCAGCAGGACACCGGGAAGGGCAGGGAGGCTGCACGGGTCCGTGCTGGATTCCTGCATCCATGGACGGCCAGGAGAGCTGCCCTGTGCATGCCAAGGAGTGTCCAGAGTCCTCCAGCTCCCCTTGGAGCCCTGGCAGCCCAGGGCTGTCGGGCACAGCACAGGGAGCAAAGATGTAATGTTCCATTTCCAAAGGCAGCGAGAGGAAGTAATTTGAAATGAATTTTGCTCATCAGTCAGAAAATGAGTTATTATGACAATCTTTCCTTTGCTGGGTCTTCATTGGTTCTTGTTTCTAAATTTTAAGTTTCCCCAAGGTAGTGGAGATTGATGTGAAGCAGCACTAGCTACGTAAGCAAGAAGCACTTACTCAAATAATCGATTTTAATAGTTGTTTGCATTTCCTTTTCTCAGTAGATCTTCTTAAGGCTGATTCTCATTTGAGTTGGAAACAAAATATAATGATTTTCTTTATAAGCTTTTTCACTAAATCCTGTATTTCATTTTACCAATGACAGTTGAAGTCAGTTATCAGTACATTTTTATTTGGCCAATACTGTGTTTCACAATATATTTCAGCCTTATTTTTTTAATCTTTTCTGTTGTAAGTATAAGGTACATGGCAACTTTCCTATTTACCATATGAGTAATTTTTAAACACATGGTGGGTCAAGCTGCATTTTTCTGGGAACTGAATTCCAATTAAAAAGTCCTAAAAATAGAATTTTTAGAAATGTTTTTAATGGTTAAATGAATGTGCTGAAGACATATGGAAAATGTTTATCTAAACATGCTTTACATTTCCAACAAGTCAATAACATAACAAAGACAGTATAGTCCTTATGTCCTTTAAGATTGCAGCCATTTTTCATATCCACTTTTTGCCACAGCTTGAAAGGACATATTTGACTTCTGTCTTTCAGCTTCCAGGTGCTTTTCTGGTGAAGTAGGCATAAAATTGATTTTACTGAATGAAATGAAGGGACAGTCTTTTCCTCCCACTAATGAAACCACTGTGCTAAAGCATCTCAAGAGCAGTGAACTCTGGTTGCGTGTGCTCGGTGGGACATCTCCATCCTTTCAGTGGCTGATCTTTTTTGAGAGCATCAGCAGCATAATAAATAAATAACATGTTCCTTCATTTAAAGGATTTCACTTCTTTAATAGTGTTAAGCATTTATCTAAACTAGCCTCCTCTTGATCCTGAAAAGACAGTGTTAATGTTTGTAAACAGATGTTACGAGAGTGTTGTCCCACGGCAGTGTCGAGTGGCAATACCCTCACGTCCCCACATTTATTTCCTTGTCACTGGACGTTATCCCAGCTCTGGCTTTGGAGCCGTGCAGGTTTCGCGTGGCAGAGATGCGTGGGTTTGTGTCCTGCAGAGTTTCCGTGTGGCAGCAGGAAGCAGCAGGTCCTGAAGGTGCTGGTGTCACCTTCGGGGTGAGGGTGGGAGGGTGCAGGGGTGCCGCTCACCACAACCAGGGAGGAACAGCAGCTGCTGGAGCGGGCTGGGCTTTGTCTTGGTTTTCCTTTCTGTCGTTGCAAACTGCTGGTGAGGCTTTCCAAAAAGGAGCTGGTCAGTGCCTGTGCTAGAGGTTTGTGGTGCTGCAGGCTCAGCAGCAACTCACAGGGTGCAAAATGCCTCAGGGATCCTTTGCAGGACTGGCTGTAATTGAGAAGAGGGCAAGGAGGACTGAAGGCCCAAGGTGGGAGCCCTGCAGTGCTTCGGACAGCCCTTCCTGTGAGCACCATCTGAGGCTCCAGGCTGAAATAAGCTCTTGACCTTCAGGGACTGGTCCTGCAGCAGCTCCTGTGCTGGCTGCCTTTTGCCCTTGTAGCCTCTGGCACAGCTGCTGAGACCTGCCCGTGACTGGGTGACCTTGAAGGGACCTGCCCTTCCTTCCCGAGGGGAGTGTCACCTCTGCTGAAGTGTTTTCTTGCCCAGCTGTCCCTGGCAGTTTGTATGTGAGATTGCATGGCTGAAAATATTTTAGATCTAAGTTCCACTCAGCTCAATTCCCCCTGCAAACCCAGGAGCTTAATATCCCTTTCCCTGAGCTGGCTGGATCATCACCCTGCTATCAGCTGCCTTTTTGCTTTAAACACCTCGGCACAGCAGCTCCCGCAGCCCCACACACAGCACTGCTCCTTTGCAGCACTGCCGCATGTAAAGCTGGAGAGGGAATTTTTCAATAACATTGGAATTTGTTTGGATAGGTTGAAATCAAGCTGGATGAGAAGCATGCAGTCTTGAACACATCCTTATGTATTTCACATGTTACTTTCCAGTATTTCTATCCCTTATTATGTTTCAATCGCAACCCTTCAGGGATAAAAACCCATAGGTGTTCTGAATAGAATAGAAATAATGCAGGAAAGTAGATATATGTCTGCCATATTTACCTGGTGGTTAAAAGTCAATTGAATCTAGTTTTCAAAGGACTGAAAATTGTACCAGCTGGAAATACCTGTGTTAAATGAACAGAGCAGGGAGTGTGTGGAATAGGCAGGTGGTGGCTTGCAGTATTTTCCTCTGGAAATAGAGGACATGACAGCAGTCTGTCTATCTATGTGAATCTCTCTCATTTTAATATCTGAAGGCAGTTAGGTACTAGACAGGAATCCAAAGACATAGATCCTCTCAGTTAGCTGTGGGTGCTGCCTCTGGAGCCATTGTCACTGCCCTCTCCGAGTGCCCTCACCGCTGGCTGCAGGGAGACGGGGACAATGCCGCTCCCTGTTTTGCTGCCGCAGTTTGCCTCGATTACCCCAGCCTTCATTTTTATCCTTTTTTCCTGAGTCTGCAGAATGGCCGTTTGGCTGCTGGGCTGGCAGGGCTGCAGCCAGGCAGTCTGTCTGGCCTCAGGCCTAACAGCAGCTCTGGTGTGCTGGAGCATGAAGGGCACGGATTTGGCATCAGCCTCCATCCTCCGTGTCCCTCCCGCAGCTGAACACAGTAAGGTGAGAGCACGAGGCTCTCTGAACTGTGCTGGGGCTGTCTGTGTCCTCCCTGTGCCACCAGACCCCAGCACGGCCACCCCCAGCACACTGCACCCCGCTCACCTCTCATCCCTGGCAGGTTTGGTGCTTGATGGATCTGGAATGATGGGCTTGGCGAGGCTTAAAACTCACCGCGCTCCAAGGACTCGTGGCTGTGCATTTATGGAAGGAAGATGCAAAATAATGACTGAAGTGATTATACAATTCATTAGACTTTGAAAGAATCATATTTCTGTCAGCCCTGCAGCTGTTTCTTTTAGAGTTTCACTCTGAAAAATTGGAAAGCTTGGTTCATTTAACACACATCAAGGTGCTAATTACATCAGGGCTGGCATAAACATGCACAAGGCAGCTGTTGACCATGTGGTGGAGGGAGCAGGGTGTGCTCCCCACAGCAGCTCCCTGGCACTGGCCGAGGGCTGGGCACACCTGCAGCTCCCACTCCTGTCACCAGAGAAACTGGGCACTGACTGCCCCGTGCACGGAGCAGCCACAGCCCAGATTTCCAGTTACACACATGGAGGTGCAAGGAACATCACAGCCCTTCTGGGTTTTGATCATAATATTTGAGGGTCCCTCCATGGGGAGACTGTAAAAGTGAAATGTGCCCAACATGAAATGGCCACATTGCAGATAGCCCTGATCACAGAGCTGGCCGGCTCTCCTGTGAAACACAAACCTCTCGTCTGAGTGCTGCTTTGCTGTAAAAGACAGCAAGGCTGCCCTTCCGAGCCCATTCCTGGGCTGCCAGGCATCCCACAGGAAGCTCAGGAGCACTCCTCACCACCCGCCCAGCAGGATCAGCTCCTCTGCTTCACCTGTTTTTGTAGCTGCTGTTCTTCACACTGACAACTTTATCCCAACTGTACGATCCCAACCGAGGGATTTGGGGTAATTGGAGTGGCTTTGAATATCCGCCTGCATTTCCCAGCACACACAGCCTGATCTGTGGCTTGAAGAGCCGACCTGCTTTCCCTTAGACACTGCCCCACCAAGGGTTTTTCACAGCTGGCAGAACTTGCCTCACCTGCCTTTAAAATTCCCATGAGAAGGTGAGAGAGGGTGCCACGAATGGCTCAGCCCGTGTGGCTGCCTCAGCCCCAGCCCTGGGGAGCTCTCCAGCTGCCCAGCACCCGTGCCTGCCTCTGAGACCTGCCTGCTGTCTGCTGGCTCCAGGGCATCCCTTGGTTTGGAAGCCTAAACTGCCTGATGTCACTGGGTTTAACTGGTGCTTCTGGAGGTTAGAATGGCCATTCAGATAGCAAGGCCTTCTACCTGGGAAAACAGACCTGAGAGTCAGTGCAGGCACATTTTGACAGGTATCTGACGCATCTGGAGGTATTTTGCTTCACCCCAACCAACCCCACATCCGACCAGAACCACGGGTGCCAGTGCCTACCTCGGGTCTGCACTGCTCCTCGGAGATGAGAGCCAGGAAGGGAATGGGAGAGCAGCCACAGGGCAGGGACGTGGTCGGTGTGGGAAACACCAACGCCACGCCACAGAGAGCTCCCTGCAGGCCACCCTCACACTGCCTTGGGCAAGATTTTTAGAGGGCATAGAGCCCACAGAACAACAGTTCCACCAGCAGTGTTAAGGACGAGCTGAGCCTCATCCCTCCATCAGTTGACCTGCACTTGTCCCTCTGACAGTCCAGGGGGGTGGGGGTGTGACAGCACTTCCAGCAGCCTGGAGTTTTCACCCAGGCAGGCCTCTCTCTCCATCCCCAAATCTCTCCACTCTACCTAACCCTGCTTCCCCTGGAAAGCAAGGCACAGATGGCTCACAGCAGCCTGGGGGGAATGTGCAAGGGGAGAAGGGGGGTAGGAAAAATACCAGCAAGAGCTCGACTTATTTTATTGGTGTTAAATGCCTTTCAGATGTACTTAAAGGCCCCTGAAGGCCAAGGAGTCCAGTCACACTGCAACGAGGCTGCAGGTTCTCATTTGCTTTTAAGCCAGGCTTCAAAAGGAGAAAGGATTTGGGGTCGGATGATTCTTTTCTTATTTTTTTTTTTTCTTTTCTTTCCTTTGTTTGAAGCCAGCACTTCAAAAGCAGCATCTGCAGCTTGGCTGCGGGCTCTGGGTGCCAGAGGAGCTGGCCATCTCCTGCTGGGCACAGAGGAGCCCTGCCACCAGCCATGGGGTCAGTCTCATGCCTGGAAGGCGTCCGGAGCCAGGCTCCGTGCCCGAGAGCAGCGGCACAGCCCAACTCTGTGCTGCTCTGGCAGGAGCTTGGTGCTGCCACTGTTGGAAAGATTGACCTGTGGCTTCCTAAAGCTCGACTTCTCTCCAACTCTCAGGAAGCTGGGATGGGAAGGAAGGATTGTTGCTTGACCCTGCAACTCCTGGATGTCACATACAGAGCTGGTCCCACCACTGGTGCCTCTTCAGCTGCAGTTCCCTGAGGTCTTCCTCTCTGCATCCCACACTTCCAGACACCTTTTCAGGAAATAATTGACTTGGATAAAGAAAGGTTTCTTGGAGTTAGGAGGGTATAGCAGCTTTTAGCTGTGTACGAGTCAGATGATCACTCCATGGTCCTTTTGTGCCCCAGTATAGCTCAGGGTATTTTTGGAGGCTTCGAATATTTTCGAAGCACTAGGCATTAGGGTAATGAGAGAAAATGCCTCTCCTCTTTGTCTCTCTCTGTTCTTCTGTGAAACCTGTCAAATGAGGTCCCAGTTCAGAAGAGTGAAAACCCTCCCACTGTTGCAGGTTCAGCAAGGTCCAGGGTCAGGAGGAATTGCACCCCTCTTTTGCACTGAATCTTACACTGTAAAAAGAGGTCTTCAGATCAGTGGGTGCTGTTTGGAAAATCAGCATGTAAACTGGGTAGGAGCTTCAGTGGGAGAAAGAACAGACCATGGAGGGGCTGAGGGAGAAATGTTCCATGGCTCTAGAAGATGTGCTCTTGTTACCTCTGAGCATCTATAGGTGTGCAAAGATGGGTAACTTGGGCTGAACATGCAAATCACAAGTTTGATTTGTTCTTCATAGGCACAGAGGGAAGGATAAGAAGGTTTTTTTCCTCAGTTCTGGAGAAATGTAGCCCATTTTGACCAGAGTGCTGCTGTGTGTCCTGCGGGCTCTGAAGCCCTGGCCACTCCCAGAGCTGTCAGCACCCAGGTGTCTCTGGGCCCTCGAATGCCCCATGCAGGGGTGTCTCATTTGAGCTGAGTGCTTTCCCCGTCTAAAAGTAGTTTCTCGTCCCTATGTTTGTGCTTCAGAAAGTTTGTAATTGTTCTGAAGTTACGTTTAGGTCCTGTGAAGGGTAACTTGGCTCTCCTGAACTGCGAAGGGGGAGAGTTGGTCACTTCTTGTTATCCTCAAGCCTCCTGTGTTTCTGTGCTTCTCAGCTTGGAAAGCATGTTGATAAAGTACATGGCAGGAGCCTTTTTTTTTGTTAGAAGCCTTTCACACTGAATGTTTTCTAAATTGGCTGGGGAGTGGCAAGGAACCCAGTTAGTGACTAATCCCCCAGCCCATCCTCCCAGCAAATGGCTTGTGAAAGTCATTAATTTCACTGTAATTGATTTATACGTTGCTCAGGAGGAGGAAAAATTAAGGAAACCAATGCCACTCTGAATAGAGAATTATGTGTTCCCAATTTTCTGTCAAATTATCTCCACACGTGCCCGTTGTGCACTGGTTGCTGAGCAAACACCGTGGCAGGGAGTCACACAGCAAATCCCAGCTCACAGAACCTGAGATGAGCTCCACCTGTTCCCCTTGCATTACCTCATTGCTACTACTGTATCCCCAGTTGTAAAGTAGTTTTAATTAAAATTATTTATTGCTCAGTAAGATTTGTCTCCTATTTCAGGGTGTATCTTAGAAGATAACATTTTTTCCTTATCACTTCATCACTGGGCTTACACTTCAAAGGACTGTACCCGTGGATGTCACTGTGATCAGAATAGAGTGTGTGGATTTTAGCTGAGCAATGACGTACAATCGATGTATTTTTAAGCTGAGCTTAGCTTTATTTTGCATTTTTATTTATACCTCTGACAACTGAATGAGTGCCCTGGCTCCAAGCCATATCTCTCAATAATAATAATCTTTTTTTTCAGATTCTTGGGAAACGGCTTCTCCACTGTATTGTGCATGTTCTCGTGACATCTTAATGCAGTTTCTAGGTCACTGAGCTAAGAAAAGACTATAGGTGCCTCTAAAGTCTCCTTAAAGCAGAACCAGCCACAGGCTGGGCCAGGTTGATGGTACTTAGAGAAATCAATTATTGGCACGTACCGCCTTCATGCTGTGCCAGGTCAGTTAAAGATGAAGCAGTTTTGTCAGGTTTCACTCCATCTGCAGGACTTTTCATGCTCCTGCCCTCGGGCCACCTGTGGTGAATGGACGTTGCTCACGGATCCATCCATTGTTGCAGGTCTGTGTTGGGAAGCTGCAGAGACTCCCTGCAGGTCTTAGCTGGCACTCACTGGCTGTTGGGCAGGGGGTGACCCAGTGTTTCGGGTTCTTTTGAAGGCTGAGGGGTGAAAGCAGAAGCACTGGGAGGTGAAGATGTCTCAGCGTGCAGGTGGAGGTCAGTCTGGCCTTTGCCAGCCTGTAGAAACTGCCTGACTCCCACGGGGGGAGTTCATCTGGAAGGAGCTGCCGGGGAGGGAGGGTGCATGTCCCCACAGCCCCAACCCAAGGAGCTGCTCTCCCCACTGCTGGAGCTGGCTGTGCCCCAGAGGTGAGCAGGCAGGACAGCTGCAGCGCTCCCCTGCTCGTGTTGTGGGATCCATATCCTGGGAGGGAAGCTCAGCCCCTCCGAACTGGGGCTGGGATTCCCCTGTGTGGACACAGCATTGATGGAAAAACACTGGAAACTTCAGCAAGCTAATCCATGAGCACTCAGAGGTGTTTGAAGGACTCTGTTCTTTAATATGCTGCAAGTCCCCCAAACGGATGGTGCAGGATCAGGGCTGGGAGGGATTCTGGTAGCCCCAAGCCTTCACTCTCTTCTGCCCTGTGTGGAGCAGTAATCCATGGGCTGGGTGGAACAGTGAGAAACTCAGCTCTGGCCAAGCCAAACACAGAGAAAATATTCGGTGTGATTCCTCTTCGTGCTCCCTGGTTCCCCTCAGGGCTGTGGAAAGTGCCACGTTTCAGGACTCACCTGTGCCACAGGTCCCAGTTTGCGCAGTGGGAGGTGACAGTGCTCCGTGGCCACAGCTGGATAAACCAGGATGAGCAGTGATGGGCTGTGCCTGTAAAGCGCAGGGACCAAGTTGTGTTCAGGAGCTGATGGCCTGTGCAGGCTACGAGATTGGGTTGTGAATGTCACCATATAATCCATGCTGGTGATTGCTCTGCCTGGGGAAGGGGAGGCCGCAGCTCCTTTCCCATCTGCATCCCCGCTTTTTGTGTGAGTGCTCTGGTTTCAGAAGGTCTGGAGCTACAGCCTGTGTTAGCATGCACCGTGCTCTTACCTGGTGTCTATTCAGCCGTGGTTGTTTAAACCCTGAGATGAAAAATAAACTATTCTTTTGTTTGCCTGTCCCTCTGCTTTGCTGCACTGCTGAGGCAGCAGACGGCGGTGGCTTGGCTGTTTCTGCTGTGATGAAGCAGCGGGACGGAGCCTCCATCTCCTGGCAGCACAGCCACACGGCAGCCGGGCTCTGCCTGCAGGAGGGGTCCCAGCACCGGCACCCAAAGCTGGCCCAGCAAGCTGAGGGAAGCTCTGGCGTGCGGGGGGTTCCTGCCAGGCTCAGCCCCTCTGGCCACGGTGGGACACAGGTTTATCCGCAGGGCTTCTTTGGGCTGCCAGGGCAGGGAAGCAGGCTCTGTTTGGGTTCTCGCTCCGAAACTTATAAATTTTTGTCGTCATCTTGAAGAAGGTTCTCACAAGGTTATTTTAGTGCGTTCCTGCCCAGTGAAGCCTCAGCACCATCCAGCATCTGTTTTCCAAGTTTTACTGGAAACGGGGTGCTACCACACAGACAGTTTCAGGAGCGGGGAAGCTTAAGGATTTTCTCTCACAGCCTCTGATACTGGGCTCAGCATGTCCACACTCTCCTGAGGCTGCCTCAGAACCGAATCTTTCTGGAGTCCCCCAGAAGGCCACGTTCAAAGTATTTTTCACAAGTAGTAAAGAGAATTCTCAGCATTGCAGCTGCAGCTGGAGGCCCAGGGATTTTTCCTTTCAAGATTTGCCCCCTCTATCACTTTTCTCCCCTCCAGGCTCCTTGAGAATGTCAAGTATCTGGAACCAAGGGAGACTTCATACAGACATTCATTTTTCCTTTTGTAAATTATTTTAAAATATTTACAAGGGAATTGCAAATGGATCTGAGCAAAGACGGAAAAAGACCACCGAAGAGAAAAGACACTTCAACAACAAGACAGGGGACCATGGAGCTCTGCCAGCATCCCTGCCAGGCTGTTATTCACCCCTCAGTGCGCTGTCAGCCCTTGCCCACGGCAGCTGGGGGGACACTGGCCCGTGGCTGATGGGCTGGGGGGACGCTGATGTGCTGCTGAGGCTGTGGTCCTGCTCTCTGGGCTCTGCACCTGCACTGGCTCTGTGCTTGCAGGACCAGGGTGGTTTATTTAAGAGTGGCAAAGCCACCTCCAGAGTGAGCTCTGCAAAGCAGCAGCTGCATGTGCAGGCCTTGTGAGCCGCTGGCACGGCTTGGCCTGCGGTTCCTGCAGTGCTCACAGAGAGCAATCACTTCCCAGTGTCAAGTGCTCTCAATTGCCCATCATTTCGGAATTGTGCAAGTCTTCCCCCAAGACTATTCTCCTTTCCAAAGATGCCAGCTGGGAAGGTTCTGTGTCCAGGGCCCCACTGTGTGTCCCCCCCAGGAAGCTGGAGGTGCAGTTTGTGTGGGACAGCTGTGTCTGCAGGACAGTGGCAGCAGTCCCTTGCGGAAGGGGCACGGTGGTGGCACTGATGGCAGAGGCTCCAGGGGCACACATGTCAGGGTCCAGGTTACAGCTGGTGGACAGCCCGAGCTGTCCTTGTGGCCACCAGACCTGGCTGGAAGGGGGATGGTGCTCACAGACAGGTTTTTCCCAGAAGCCTGGCTTCAAACACAGCCTGAGGAACTGGCAGCTGCCCCAGAGGTCCTGTCCCTCCAACAGGAGTGACACCTGAGGAAAAGCGGTGGGAAGGAGGGGCAGTGAGGGGGGAAGTGGCTTTTGCTGGTCCATGTACCCAGGGGGCTGTGCTGCCTCTCAGGTCACAGCAAGCTCCTTCACCCCAGGGAAGGGGGGAGTTCACTCCATCCCCCTGACCAGTCTGTGCCTCCGCAGGTGTCCCTCAGCCACGAGTGCACCCGTGCCATCATGAAGCTGATGTACTGCCCGCACTGCCGGGGCATGTCCAGCGTGAAGCCGTGCAACAACTACTGCCTGAACGTTGTGAAGGGCTGCCTGGCCAACCAGGCAGACCTCAGCACCGAGTGGAAGTACCTGATGGGTAAGGTGGCCTTTCTCTGCTGCAGCACAGCTGCCTCTCACCCTTGAACTCTCTGAGGCAGTGTTTGGCGAGTAGAGGACAGTGGGAGGCTCAGGGGAGGTTGTTTGCAGTGGTAAAGCTCTCAGTCCTCCTTGTGCCCACACAGCGTCACTCAGCAAGCTCCTCTCTCTCTCTCACACTGTAAATGCACAGAGCTGGAGTGATCTGAGGCCTGAGGGAGCCTTGGTGTTTGTCTGGGCTCACGGAGGGCAGCCACCAGAGGAGATGACCTTGGGCTTTGGCCTTTTTTTCCCTTGCCTTGGCAGCCGCTGCCTGGCCAGCAGAGCTGCCAGCTCAGCCCCAGCTGCAGCCCCGCAGGCTGGCTCAGGGTTGGCGTGTGTTGGCACGAAGAACAAACCCCCCCCGCCCCGAAGTCAAGGAGTGTCACCTGGCTCTCGAGGGACACTGCAGAGTGGATACGGAAGCGCAGCACAGCGAGGCCGGGGCGCTGCCTGGAGAGGTGCCCAGCCCAGCTGTGCCACAGATACCTGGAAATGCTCCCTGTGGGAGCAACTGGGAGGCTGCTGCAAAGGAGGGCGAGGAATTGTGCCTTCCCCAGGGGTTCAGTGGCCCTTTGGCCTTTCTGACCAAAGCCAGCCAGCTGTTCCTGTCACTGTCCTGGCAGTGTGACGGCCTGTCTCCTGAAACATCACTGTACAGCTTTCCTCGATTGACAGGGAAGCAATTCCATGTGCACTTTGCATTTATCCTGGCTTCCTCTTCCCGAGAGACGCTGTCAAGGGGTGATGGCTAGGAGGAAATTGGAGCTTCTTTCAGATTGGAGTTGTACATTTCAGTGTCAGAGGTCACAAACTGATCAAGGACGGGAACAAATTGTGGAGTCAAAGGCAGCAGTTCACTGGTGGTGTCCTTCCTTCACACTTCTCCAGCCCCTTCTGTGTAGCCAGAGATGATTTTGTTACACTAAATACAGAGTTACTCTTTCAGTTTGACAAATTAGGGCAGGTCAAATTAAGGGAGATTTTAATAGTTAAGTGGTTCAAATATAATTTATCACTATTGAGGGGTGTAACCTTTGATTTAAATGTCTGTATCTCAAGATTAGTGCCTCTGCAAGGCACTATTTGTCTGAAATACGCAGTCTCAAAGATGACACCGCAGCCCCTGAGTGGCAGCAAAATTAAACTGCAAGCTCTTCAGTGTTACAGGAGATTTTATTTCCCAGAATACAAAAAAAGTTACCAAAATGTACCCCCTTACATTGAGAGCATATAGGCTATCCTTCCTTCAGACCCAGCTGGAGTGCTGAGAATTGTCTCTGGAGGTAGGCAGAGATTGGTAATTCTCTGCAAGCCAAGCACAGTCCCAAAGCAGCCACCCAAGCAGGAACTTCCAGGCCAGGCAGGAGTGCTTGGACGTCAGAGCTTTCCAAGAGGAGCTGAGAGCAAGAGGCAGCCCTCAGTCATTCCCTGTCCTGTTTGCCAGTTAGCTGTGGGCATACTGGTCTGCTTCTGTACCTGTACGGCCTGATACTTCCCTGGCTGTTGTCCTTCCAGAGGTGAAGGTGAGAAGAATTGCTCCTTTTCTCACTCCTTCACTGCCACAGAAGCTATTTCCCACATCCACTGCCTCTGGCACCTTTTTGACCCCAATTCTCCCACTTTCTGCTGGCTGCAGTGCTTTGCTGAAGACACGCACTGAGTTAGGAGGGTGAGGGCCAAGTATTGCTGTGTGTTTCTTAATAATTCCGCACCAGTTTTCTGGTTTTCCCTTCTGTATCACCCAGGGAAATGCTGGTTGCTGTGGGTGAACACCCCACCCAAAGTGCATTTACCATTCGCAGGAGGTTCCTCTGCCACAGAGCGGGGCTTTACCTACATAAAGTAAGGAAAACAAGCGTGCAGTGGTGGAAATGGAGAGGTGTCTCCCAACAAGGAGACCTGCCAAGGGCCCAGCAGCCTCTCCCACCCAGCACGAGCATGATCTTTGCCTTGGTTTGCCCAGAGGGATGATGAGAGCTGTCCCTGCCTTGTTCCCCCAGACTCCCTGATCGTTGTGGCCGATCGGATCAACGGACCCTACAACGTGGACACTGTGATAGGCACCATCCACATGAGGATCGCTGAAGCCATCTCCAACTTGCAAGAAAACAAAGATTCAATCACGAGCAAGGTAGGAGCGTGTGCCTGGGCCTGGCTGAGGACACATCATGTGCAACTGCCACGACCAGATGCTCTTTTGTGCTCGCTGTTCAGCTGGACTGGGGGAGGTGACGAGTGAAAGACAGCAAATGCCCACTCTTTTAATGATAAATTACCTTGGTTTCCTACCACCCATCTGACACAGGCAAAAACCTTTGCAGGTGTTTCCAAGTACTGCTCCCTGCCACATCCAGCCAGCCTCCTGTGGGTACAGGCACAGGAGGTGGGACTGCATATGCAGCGACGGGGGGAGGCCATGTGCCGTTTGCTGTCAGGGGCCTCTGTGCTGAAGAGTTTTGAGATGTTCTGGCTGAGCTGAGGCATTTACACAAAGTGCACAGTCCCCAGTGACAGGAGGCAGCTGCTTTACCCTGCCTCGAGGGGATGTTCTGCGGTGGAAACACCGGGCTTAGCAGGTTGTACCGTGGGACAGAGCTGCAATCTGGCAGTCCATCTGGAGAGTACAAACCAGGCTCTCCTGAGGCTCACCTGTCTTCCCAGAAGTATGTATCATGAAGGTCTCTCCTGTTAGTCTTCTATTTTTAGTATATTTATCCACTTAACCACGATCACCTCTGTAGCTGCAGGTAAGAGAAGCTTTGGGAACAAAAGCAGCCCTTCAGGGCTCCTGCCTTTTGCCCAGACACTCCCCAGGTCCTGCAGCTATCCCACAGTCAGGGCAGAGATGCAGATGAAAGAAGCAGGACAGGTCCTGACTGGGTTTTGGATAAGGGAAGGGCCAGAAGTATTGCTTGGCAAACAGGAATTCACTGGCACACATCAAAGCACTAACAGCAGCACGCATCCAAGTACTGGGTTAGGTTTCTTTTCTGACATGAAAGGCAATGTTCTTTCTTCCCTTGTTAGGTGAGACTGAGGCTTCCCACATAAAAGCAAATCCATGGTGTGGGAAAACATAGCATCATCTGCAAAGAAAGGTGTTTCCAAGGGGAACACGGCAAATCTGGTGAAATGAAAGGGGCTAAATAGCCTAACTGGTGTTCGATTGGAGCAACCAAACATGTTTGATAAGCTCCTCAGTATGACCTGGTGACCAGGTGAATGGAGCACTCTGCCGGTGGCACACATAACAGAAGGCAGGAGCTGCAAAAGCTCTGAGCTCTGGTTTTGAGCGTGGCAAAGCCATCAGATGAAGGATGTTGTTGCCAGCTGAGTTCGGGACTGTCCCAGGCCAGTCCTGGCTATCTTCGAGCCAAGGACAGCAGGCTGGGCTGCAGCTGAAGGCTTTAAACGTGACCCGGGCCAAGAGCACTGCTGTTAAGGTAACCTCCCAGTCTGCCCAGTCAGGAGGCACTCTGGCAGTGTGTCCCACCACACTTCCACCATCAGAGACTGTCACTGCAGCCCCTAAGAGTGGCAGGCCACAACCCGAGGGGTCCATGCTTGACTCTGCACACCCACTCACACAGCCAGACCAGATCTCCTCGCTGGCTCCATCCCAGGTTTCCCACGGCAGTCTCAGATCTCTCTTTCCATAAAGCCATTTATTCACAGCACAGTAACACTTTAAAAAAAAAGCTTGAGCTGGTGCCTCTGAGGACAACAAAGGAACCCCTGGGCTTTTATCCCCTCAGAGTCCAAGCATGCAAAATTCTCACCCGGCTCCTGCACTGTCTCTCAGTGTCTGGTCACCTGGCAGGTGCCACAAGTCCTTCGTTGTGCAAAGGGTGGGCAGTTCACAGCCCCTGGCTCGGCCACCCAGAGCTGAACCTGCAGCTCTCACTGCAGCTGCACCTGAGCCACCTGCACAGAATGTACTCCTCAGCACTGAATGCCTTTTGTGAGAGGAGCTGGGAGTGTCCCTTGGCCCCACTGCCACCCTCAGTCACAGGTTGTCCTGGGATCTGGGTAAAACTGCAAAGAAGCACTTGTGGCACCGAGCCTTGTGTTCGGGGCAGCACGGAGCACTCTCCCTGCTTCCTCACACTTCCCTTTCTCCTTGTGGCTCTCCTGGGCCTCAGGCAGCAGGAGCTATCAGAGGCTGCAAACGCCTATTTGCTCTGGCTATTCAGGACACTATTGACCCCCTCAGTCTGCTGGAGGTGTGTTTTCTCCAGCAGTAATTTGCATTTCTCACCTGAAGCATTTGGGCTGGCAAGGGGTTCGCCTTGGTACCACACTGTCCTGGAGAGCTCCCCAGCCTTTCACCTCCTGGAAGAGGCCATCTGCCAACAGCAGCAATAGGCCAGTAAGATACAGCAGTGAACCCAAGGTTTTGTTTTGGTAGAAGCAAGTTGAAAATGCTCTCCATGCAGTTTTCAGGGTGGGTTTTTTGCTCAGAGCAAACGGGACTGATGAACAAACAAATTGGCTTGGTGCCAAACTGCTGGAGTCATCAGATCCATCTGATCAGCAGGACAGGACACCCCAGGAGGGGCGTTTGGAGGCTGAGTGCCCCTCAGACACACCGACAGGGGACTCTTGGCTGGGTTAGGACTTGGCTGTCAGAATCCACGAGCCAGCGCGTTCAGCAGGCGGCACGAGCTGCGTCAGCAGAGCTCCTGTCTGCGCTCCTGACTGCCCTGCTTTAAGGGGACACCTGGCAAAGTCACGTTTATCAACAGCTTCCGACAGCACCCTGGCAACCACAACGAGCTTGGAGCCCTCTTTTCAAATCAGATGGCTCCCTTCGTAAAGGCTGGCATATTCTGACTCAAACTGACAGTGCAAAGTCCCTCCTGACCTCTGATGCCTTGTCCAGCCTGGCCCTCTGAGCTCTCCTGCCACCAGCAGAGTGCTCCAGTCACTGGCCCCGGTGATGTGCAGCAGAGGTGTCACTGCCTGGACTGGTGATGCAGAGGACACCCTATCTCATCCTAGAGGCCAGGTGTGAGGATTTGTACCTTCCAAGGGCTTCTGCTGCCCTCTGGCTGCAAAGCCCACCTGGGCAGGTAGTTAGGATTATAGGAGGTACCTGAGGATAATGCACAAATCAGTTCTGCTGCCTCATTTGCCCCTGAAACATCCACCCTGACAGATGGTGGCACATCTGCTGCCCTTGCACTGCCCTGGTTGGAGGCACATTGATTTCCCAGGTATGGATGCTGATTTCAGGGGGCATGGGGATAGTCCCACGTCGGTCTGTTGTCCATCACTGAAGCTCCCATGCTCTGTAGTCTTGAAGCCCACATTGCTGATGTAATGAGTGTGAGCAACTACCATCTTGTTCTTCCCAGGATTTTATTTTCCAATCATAAGAAGAACAGATAAAATTGCTATAAATAATTTAATATCAATATTGGCGACTCATCCAAAAACATGTGTTACTGCTGAATATTTTGCTTGATAGTGGTAACCAAAACCAGTTACCATGTGCAGAAAACACATCTGGCACTAGAAACTAAGCCAGAATCTCTGAGAATCTTGGCAATGGGAAGGATAAATATACTTAAGAAGGGAAAAAAACCCATAACTGTGGAGTGTTAAATAATTCAAGAAACAGCATCAAAACATGGGATAGAGAGCATGGTTTGTTTTTCAGGTATTCCAAGGCTGTGGAAATCCCAAAATCAGCACAAAAGGCTCCAGCAGCGAGGACAAGAAGAGACGGGGGAAGGTGACATTGGAAGCCAAATCCTCTGCACAAGCACTGGAGATGCTGGTGGGTTTTGGTCTCTGGAGCTGGTGGCCAGGGCAGGGGTGGCCTGGGAGCACGGCCAGCACGGCCCTGGGTCCTGCAGGTCGGGTCACACTGCTCTGGGGGCTGCTGAGCTGCACGTCTGAAAGAGATCAGATCATCAAGTGCTGGTGTGACTCAAGCAGACCTGGTCTGCTTGCCTCTGCACAGGGTTGGGTCTGTGTTGCTGATAACCAGTTTCCCAGGGATTTGGTGCCAGATTTATCGAAAGGCTCCAGTCTAATGGTCTTCTCCTAGTTGATGTTGTGGTACTGGAACAGTCCTTAGCATGTAACCTTTAGCCTTGGGCACTTGGGCTGATGGTTGGTCTTTAGGGGAAGGTTGATGATACATCCTTGTTTGCATAAAAACAGATTTTGTGATGGTAAAACAAAAAATAGGCAGAATCCTTGTACTTTCTTCAGCCCTGGGGCACCCCAGAGCTCTCGTGGCCCTGAGCATCCCCTTTGCTTACAGGTTTTAGATGCCAAAGGGAATCTGACAGCTCTCAAGACATACTGGATCACTCTGCCGAGCAGCCTGTGCAGCAAAAAAGTAATGGCCAGCTCAGCGTCGGATGACAAATGTTGGAACGGGATGACCAAGGGCAGGTATGGAGCGGGTCACAGTGCCAAGAGCACCAGTGTGGGGTGAGAGGAAGGGTTTGAAAAGGCACTGGCACATCATCGCAGCCAGCCCCACTTGTTCAGAGTGAGCAGTCTGTCCCTGGCCATAGAAATGCTGCATTTCTGGGAAAGCTGGTACCTGGGAATGTCAAGCCCGGTGTCATTTTGCTGTGTGCTGAGGGTTAAGCACTGAAATGCACTCACCATGAAATAACTGTTTAGTTTTCTACTAAGGAAGCAATTTTGCAGTTCCGCATGCACTCAGAGGGCAGCAGGGCTGGATTTACGTCACAAGCTCCAGAGCTGCTGCAGAGCATTGCATACATGTCCCTCTATCCTCACCTGCTCTGAAATGCTGTTCCCTCTGAGAGGGGGCACCTGGGTGACATCAAACAGCTGCGGAAACAGCTCCTACCCCAGCCAAGGTTAAAGGTGGCTGAGGGGAGATTGGCAGCTGCTGGACGTGCACCTTTCTCCTCTTCTCTCCGCAGACCTCTTGGGCTTGGCTTTGCCAGCCGGAAGTCAACACCTTCAGCTCTTCCACATTTCACATTGTTGCCAGCAGTGTCCCAGATCTGCTGGAGCAGGAGGACCAGGGCACTGCAAAAGGCAGCAGTGCAGCTCTGGTTGACAGCTCCCAGCTAACTAAAGCTTCTCTGGGAGCCTGTCTGGTCAAACTGGGCTGGGGCCATTGAGTGGTGTCAGTCCCCACAGGATTTAACCCAGCAGGGATTAAAGTGCTTCTCAGCCTCCCATGGGGACAGAGATTTTCCGTAGGGGAGCGTCACTGTGGGTCCATTGGTACCAGCCTGAGAGCAAGCCCTCTGCCTTTCCTGCAGGAAATCCCTCCCCACGCTGGGACAGGGATGCTGCAAGGCCACCAGCCACCTCCTGCAAGCTGAGACCCCTCTGCTGGGGTCTGGCCATGGCAGCATGGCTCGGCCATCCAGAGAGCTGGCTGCCTCCCCGCAAACACCAGCTACAGAGGCTGTTCCACAAGTCAGTGGCACTGACTGCAGCCTCTCTGGGGTTCACAGAGGCTGGATTATCACTGGTGTCTGTAGGAAGAGGTGAGCTGAGCTGGGGGGGAAACATCTAAACCTTCTGCCTTCCTTCCCAGTTACCTGCCCGAAGTGATGGGGGACGGCTTGGCCAACCAGATTAACAACCCGGAGGTGGAAGTGGACATCACCAAGCCAGACATGACCATTCGCCAGCAAATCATGCAGCTAAAGATCATGACAAACCGGCTGGGCAACGCCAACATCGGCAACGATGTGGATTTCCAAGACACAAGTGAGTGCAGCAGAACCAGAGAGGTTCAAGGGGGGCGAGAGGGGCCGAGCAGTCCTGCAGCCTGCACTGGTGTCCCTGCAGATGCTGCTGCTGAGCCCTGGGGGCAGGGAGGGGCTGTGGCAGCCTGGCTTTTGGCTTGGGGCTGCTGAGGGGCTGTTTGAGTGCAGCCAGCTCGTTGTGAGGTGACTGGAGGCTTTGCTGTTCCCAGTGCCTTACTGAAACCTGCGGGGCTGTCTCCAACCCCAGCCCTGCTGACAGGTTGCTCCTGTCCGCTGCAGAGTTTCCAGCTGCTGCAGCGACAGGTGATTAAAGGCAGCGGGAGGTCAGGTATGAGCTTGTATCCCACGTGCAGGGATGCAGAGAGGAGGAGGTGGCCAGGGGGTTGCAGCAAGGGGAAGGCCTTGCCCACCGTAAGGAAAGCAGTCTGTGCTCACCCCACGTTCGTCTCTGCGCAGGTGATGACATGAGCGGCTCCGGGAGCGGGGACAGCTGTCCTGATGACGTCTGTGGCAAAAGACTTTCTAAGAGCCCCAGCACCAGGCAGCCAGAAACACACGCTATCCCTAAGCAGTCCGGACACGGCGTCAATGGGGCCAGCAGCAGATCTTTGCCTTCTGCCTCCCTCCTCCTCCTCCTCTCGGTGGCTGTCATCGCCGCGCAGCACTTGTGGCGGTAACTCGCTGGCACAGCCAGGAAACAGACTGCGGCTGAGGGCTTCACTTTGCCAAAACCAACCAACCAACCAACCAAAGGACATATTTAATTCATCTTGGCAAAAAAAAAAAAAGAAAAAAAAAGAAACT
>VZTF01006514.1:126609-181542 GCA_013397755.1 Cnemophilus loriae | reverse complement strand
AAAAAAAAAAAGGAGGAGGAGAGAAAGGTTTCAAAAGGTTTCAGTTGTTTGCTATTTCTGGCAGTGCTCGAGCTGTTTTCTTCTTTCTTGGTCTTTCCCCAGTGCTGGGCCCTTCTTTCCGTACCTCATTGTTTTACTTTTGTTATTGCCACAAACTGGCTCTTGGGGCTGAAACAAGCCTTTGCAGAGGGCTCCAGGGGAACGCGGCCGAGCCCTCCGAGGGCAGCTGTGCTGCTGCCTCCAGTGGAATATGCAATTGCCCTGCCCCTGTTCCCCGGCCGCGGGCCGGAGCGCCACGGAGCCGCGGGCAGCGCCGGCTCCTGACGCGGACAGACCGGGATCCTCGGCACAGCTCACGTGCTGCATTCAGGGGCTCTTTCGGGTTCTTCCTCTGTGCTTCCTAGCTGGGCAGAGATGGCCCTTCACTTCCAGTGGTGGACGTAGGAGCGTGAGCAGGTTCGGTGGGTTGAACTGAAAGAGTTTGGCAGTGGCTGTTGGACCCGAAAATGCAGAACTCCCTTTTTCTTTGGAAAGGTCACAAGTGGGTTTCTTGACTAGAGCTCGTAGCTGACGACAATTTGAAATGTAGGTTTCCTACATCTAAGTGACTGGGAATGAGTGTTAGGGGTTGGGGTTTGGGGTACTTTTTCTTTGCATGCTAGTTGGAAAGCCATTTTTTACCCAAGTAACGATGGTCCAATTTCTACCTGCAGTGCAGTACCATCGTAGGTAACAGAGAGATGCAAATATGCACAGTGGGGTTCTCTGTGTGACAGACAGTTGTGCTGCCTCCTCCGGCCCCAGCCGTGGACAGGAATCCTTTTTTTTTCCTTGGTAATGAGAGGCCAGGGACATTTTACTGACTGGAGCTTTGGGACTGGTTGTGCCCTTTCAAGCAGCGGCCTTAGGGCAGAGAGGGGCTGGTGGGGACCCCCATGGGCTCTGGGTCCCTACCCAGAGCACTGGCTCAAGGCAGCACCTACCAGGGGGAACGTGGGGACGGGACACATTTTGTTTGGGATTTCTTTTTACCTTTGGTGTTTGCTCCAGTTGCACTGTAGGTTTTTCATGGGTTCCCACTTTCCCTGTTCCTTCCCCATCATCCAATACACCTTCCCTAACCCCTGCAGGCACGGGCTGAGCCAGCAGGTCAGACACCCATGGGCAGCTCCGTTTCGGCTCAGGGGAGGGCCAGGCTCACCCTTTGCTGCCCCGTCCCACCACTCACCAGCCCTCGGGTGATGTGGGCGGCTGCCCTAACCCCGAATTCTTTGGTGGGGTGGGCTCTGTGCCAGGCTTTGAGACTGGGGGTGGTGACTGCAGTTATAAATGTCCTCAGGTAGCTGTAGGAATGTCTGTGCTTGTTAGGGCTGTGTGTTTGGGGCTTCCAGAGGCTTCTGTGCCTGATGAGCCGCAAGCCTGGGCTGGAGCTGTAGGTGTAGCAGATGTTGGATACAACACAGTCCCTGTGACTGCTCGGGCCAGGAGCACACACAGCGGTTGGGTTTGAGCTCCAGAAGGGTTTGTGTTGGGGTGAGAGGGAGGGCAGAGCTGGGCCTGTCTCGTGCTTTACTGGTGTGCACATCATTCGGGCATTCCTTCTCTGTCTTGCCAGAGGAGATGTGCCTTTGGGCTGAGCAAACGTTATGGGGTTGGGGTTTGGCTGTTTTCTAAGGAAGGGGAAAAAAAAAAAAACATTTTTAACATTAGCAGTTTCTAAAGTGTGCAATTTAAGGAAAGATGAGGACATGAGCAAGGTAATGCTGAAAGCCAGTTCAGGGAGCTCGTTTCCTGCCCTCCCTGGGACCCAGTGGTGGCACTGAGGGTGCCTCAAACTAGGCAGAGATTTGAGGCCAGCTTTGACCTCTCCAAGTCACAGTGATTAATGTCACTGACTGCACATCCTTTCTGCCTTGGCCTCACCTTCTTGTAAGGCAAAATCATACCTAATCTGGTCGGGTGTCAGAAATGAACACCAGGGTGCTGGACAAGGGCTGAAGGACAGACAGTGCCACTAGACCCATCAGAACCTTGGAGAGGATAAATGTAAGCTGTGGTTTTGTCTAGGTTTATTTACTCCTAGACATATGGCAAATTCACATGATTTTTACTGCTCTGCAGAGTTCCTATCTTTTCTTTTAAATTTTTTTAATCAGAACTGCAGATACAAATTTTACCTTCCGTTATAACGATCCCCACAACGAATCCTGCAGAAGCTTTACGTCCAAAGCAAAAAAAATAAAAGGGGGGGAGGGAGGAAGAATTAAAACATTGTACCCTCTTCAAAACACAGTTGGGTTGGAGTTTTAACAGTTGGGTTGGAGTTTTAATGGATGCTGAGGTCAATGTTTTGCTTTGCAGAATGGGAGCTTGAAAGTCACTTCCATTTCTGTGCAATTAGTTTTTGCTGTCTGCCTGTTATCCTCAAAAGCTTCTTATGGGCCCCTTCACATCTTAAATGTGAAGCCAGGAACTTACTGATTATCCAGTTAATAGTTTAACAATTTGATAGCCCAAACTAGTGGTTCTGTTACAAGAAAAAACCTGGTAATGTAAATTAAGAAGGCAAAACCTCAAAGAAACAGTAAAATCTGTTGTGCAGGGGAAACCTTTCGTGATGCCTTCACTCCCTGGCTGGGGTTGAGCTCCCACTTCCACATCCCTCCTGACCCTGCGCTTCCAGCATCCAGAAGCCAAGGCAGGGTGAGACCAGGGCAGCAGCCTGAGGTCTGGGCCAGCAGGAGAGGGCAGTGCCAGGAGACGCACGACGGTGGTGGTGGCGCTTCCTCCTCGTCCCTGCATCCGCTGGGGCTGATTTTTGTATCTGTCCGTGGTCAGCCTACACTGCTGCTTTTGGTTGGTCCCCGGTTACTCAGTTCTTCTCTTCTCTCTTGCCCTGAAGTGGTTTCCCCAGCTGCTGCCATTAAGTGGCCTGGGGTTGTGTTTGGCCATGCCACCTTCCCCAGGAGCTGAAACGGCCGAGAGCTCAGGAGGTCACCTGGGTGCCCCTCTAAACTAAAGCAAACCGTAGTTACTGCTGGCTAAACAACCTCTGGTGTGGCTGAACAAGCTGAAATCAACCCAGGTCCAGACAAGCCCCAAGCCTATGGTCGGGCTGGTGCAGAACCTGGGGCCTTTCAGTGCTTATAAATGACATTTCCTGGGCTGCTGCCTGCTGGAAGACACTGTGACACACCTCCCCAGCCCCGTGGCTGCTCTGGGTTGGCTGCACGAGGGGATCTGTGAGGAACTGGGCTGGCTGGGGAGAAACATCTGCTTCAGTGTTATCAAGATGGTGGTCCATGGTGTTCTGGTGTGGAAAGGCCTCATACTTGACAGGGGTGTGGAGGGGGTAGTGGTGTAGGAAAAAAATATTTACAAAGGCCCCGTCCCTGGGAAGGGGAGAACCATAAATGGTGGATTTCCAAGTGTCTCTGTCTTTCAGCCTGCTCTTCGTGCCATAACGTGTATGTTTTAAACAATGGTGAGGGTCTCAAAAGGCTTTGAGAGCACAGCTACTTCTCATTTACAAATGACAAGCTGCCTGTTGTTTTCCGGTGGGCTTGGTAGGGGCTAAGGTATAGCAGAATATCTAAAGTCCACCTTTGCTTTAAACAGATGCATTTCTATCTGCAGGAGTTAAGAATTATTTCACTTATCAGCATAGCTGGACAGTTATCTATTTCTTTCTGTTACCAAGGTACTTGTAACTCTCTTGCACTGTTTATCTAAAGTTGAAATATGTTCTTTGAATCCTTGTATAAATAAAAAGGCTGGAGACAAATCTGTATTTACAGGGCAATTATTTCTTCTCCATTTAAGCTGAGTCTGGCATTTTCTTTCCTTTTCCCTTGTTAAGGCACAGACAAAGGCCAGGTCAGGAACCCTGAGGAATGAAACCAGGTTTGAGCCACAAGTCTGTAACGGGCTGCTGCCAGTGTCGGCAATAGGGATTTGCTGCGTTCCTGTACCATTCAGAGGAGCAGGTGCTGGCTTGTCTGGATGTGTGTTTGTGGGGACAAGGTGAGAACGGGGCAGATGCAAGGCTGGGTTACCAGGCCAACCATTCTCCTGTTGGATTTACTTGCTAGAGATGCTAATTAGTTAAACTTACAAAAATGGTGAAAACTTGATGCCGCGCGTGCGCATGGGCGTAATGTGTGCACCTGAAAGCTTTTGTTAAAAGACTGCTCTTTATGTTATCAATCTTAATATTGTTTGGAAAGCTTTCCTTCTGATTTTAGGCAACAACTTAACTAAAATTAGGGAGATAAAACCAGAGGATTCCTTAAATCTGGAGTGGTATTGACTGGGAGAACGGTTACATGAGAAATTAGACCACACTGGTATTTGGCAAAGGGGTTCACTTTGAACACTGTGACTCAACAGGAGGGTCTCCCTTATTCCTTCTTATCCTTAGCCTTTTCCTATCCCCATCCTCCAGGTAGATAATTTTTTGTTGATTTTAGTTTCAGATAGATTGATTTTGGGATTTAGTCCAGTTTTCCTCTGTGCGCCTTAACCATCTAGCAAGCAGTAGAAGGAACCTTGTCAATAAACTTTGTCACATTTTCATTTTAACATCAAACCCGATTTTGCTGATACCTTTGTCATTGATTCTTTGAGCAACCTAAGACACTGTTTCATGACAGCTGTGCTTTGCTTATACAGGAGTCACACCTTTACTAAAGGAAAAGGAGAGCAGAGCACTCTGGCACCAGCTGCCTTGCACAAAAAGACAGTGCTCATCATGGGAAGGGAGCTTTGGGATGCACCACCATGCACACGTTGCCCAGAGCAGGAAAATCAAAGCATTGGTAAGAATCAAGCATTAAAGGAAATACTCCTGCCCTTCTCTCCCAAGAACACCTGACAGCGCCTGCCCAGTTTCTGTCAACTGTCCCAAGTGCTGGGTGAGACAAGCCCACCACTTGCCTGGCAGCTGCAGCATTTTGTACCCTTTGCCTTCTAATGCAGTTCGCAGCCATTGGCCTTGGGAAGGTCACAGGAGGGATCGCAGGCACAGAAGCTTGGGCAACAAAGAGAAATCACCTTGATTCAGTCCCTAGGCAGCACATTTAGTTATTATTCCTGTCTTCAGCTCCCACCAACACTATAAGCCACAAGTCAAGTTGAGTTTAAAATTCAGCACATTTGAAAGGGTTTAAAAATAGATATGATCATGACTGTAGATTAAATGTATTGATAAACACGTAAGTAGCCTCATCGTTTTCCAGGGTCACGTGGGAAAACATGAGCAACACCAGGAGCTGAATCTGTTTGCCAAGGAATGCTTTAGAGCTTTGCCAGCAACATTACCCTCACCGTTCCTCTCCTAATTCACCCATTATCTTCTTCACAAAAATTTCAGCACTTTTCCCTTTAAATGACAAACATGTTGCTGGGGGCCTGAGGGCGTTAATAGACCCTAACGGCCTCAAGCAGCTTCACCTGGAGCCTCCTCCCACGCCCTTTCCCCACGGTCCCAGGAAGCACTGAAACTCGGCCCAAGACTATAAAGCCTGGACGCTCTTTTGTGGGA
The DNA here is from genome assembly GCA_013397755.1 of Cnemophilus loriae. Taxonomy (NCBI): domain Eukaryota; kingdom Metazoa; phylum Chordata; class Aves; order Passeriformes; family Corvidae; genus Cnemophilus; species Cnemophilus loriae. The sequence continues at coordinate 176,000 of VZTF01006514.1, read as the reverse complement.
GTGTTAGTCTTGCTGGGGTCGAGTGTTTCTGTTGTATGGCTCCTGCTTGCGTGTTTGGGACTCTAATCTCTAGTAGGCTGGGGTGAGTACATTTTTCCTGTAAGGGCTGGTGGAGCCTGACTGGGGGGAGCAGGGGGTTTGGGAATGTGGCAGTGGTTGTTTTTCCCCCCTTGTTGCTGTAAAGGTGAGTGCTGTCTGCATAGAGGATGTAAGGTGCTCCTAGTTCATTCTCCTATAGGAGGAAACTGCTCTGTCCTTTAGACACAAAAGCACTCTGCTGAAATGGGGTTTTTGCCTGTGTGCTTTTGGTCCTGCTTTTTATCCATCTCCTGCTGCAGCTGACGTTTTACCCCGACTTTATTCAAATTGCAAGCGTGCTAAGCCCGAGCAGGCTCTGCCCGGGTGCCTGAGCGGGGATCCCAGGACAGCAGAGGGAGCCGGAGCCCCGCGCAGCAGCCCGGGGCTGGGCTCGATCCCACATCGCCAGCAACTGCAGCTGTCCCTGCTCCATGCGAGCTGTGTGATCCCACACGAATGAAGAGAGGTCCGTGCCAGGACCCTGGTAAGGCTGCCCTGCCCATGGGTACGGCTGAACTGGGGTAATAGGGACAAAAATGGCATTAAACCGAATGGTGCGGCGGGTCATAGCCTGAGCTGCCAGGCAAGGTCAGGTGCAAACCGACTGCAGAGTGATATCTCAAACACAGGCTATGATCATCAAATTATGAACTACATAGCCAGGTGAGAACTGCTTTCCCTGTGTTTAACTGTATGCATCAAGGAATTTGTGTTAACAATGCTGTTTTAAAGATTAATTTATTTGGTCACCCTTTATAATAGGTTCAGTCTTGTTCAACTGCACTGGAGTTCAGCACATCAGTCCAAACCAGAACCTCAAACATAATCTCTGCAAAGTAGTTTGTACAGCTTGGTAAGGTCACTAACTTATAAAGCTAATCTCTGTCTTCAATATATAAGGCAATCATCTGAGTAACCATAATTTACAAACTCCCAGAGCTGTGCAGGGTTTGCTCTCCAACTGCAGTGCTAGTACTGATCACTGTTACCCAGAAAACCTAGGGCAGAAGGTAACTGCTGTTTCATTTTGGGATGGTGACTGATAGGCTTTGCCCTGTCAGTCTTTAAAACAGCAAAGCTTTGTAAGGTGCATAAACAGAACAATTCTTTCCCAATCCACGTGTGATGTTCCTTGGGTTTGCTAACTTTGAGGGAAGAGGGCAGGAGAAGAGTGTTCCCAAATCCTCCCTGCTCCTCAGCTGTTCCTCCCAGCACATCAATGCTCGTGGAAACTTTAACAAGCTGAGCTTGTGTCACCAAGTGCTGGAAGGCTGGGGGGAGGTAGGATGTAGGCGCTGCTTGCGGCATCTCCAGCAGCGAGCGCGCAGGGTGACTGCGCTCCTCAGGCACACCACCCCGACCAACGTATTGACCCTGCCTCCTTGGCAGAAGTCCCTTTCACATGTAGGCACCCCTACTTGGAGCTGAAACAATCTCTCGACAGCTCGATGGTCTCCCCTGTGCTAATGCCTTGCTTCTGGGTAGCTAGGGCACTGTGCAGCACTTTCTCCCTGCCTGTGTGCCTTTTGGTCTGGCAACTGCTGCAATGATCCAGCCTCTAACAGGTGTCATTGATTGCTGGTATCAAATATGCTGGCAACTTGCTCGCATTTGTGATGGATTTTTTGTAATCAAGCTCATCTCTTCATCAATCTGGTTAATCAATTTTATTGCCCCTAGGGCTGAGCTGCTTGTGGACAGGTATAACTGGTGATATTGAAGTAGCCTTGGCATATGAATCAAAGGGAAGAAGAGACCCTGGGTGTAAAGAAGCTTCTATTCATCCTGCCAGAGTCTTAACTTTGGTAATGAAATATTTAATGCACTCTTATTTAAAGAAACATCTCTGTGAAATGAAAACAATAAACAGCTGCTGATGGCTTAATAGCTCAAGTGTAGCTGGAGCATTCAATCAATCTGAAAAAATTGTGAGTATATTTCAAAATGGTGGAGGTTATTGCTACGATACATCTAACCTTAATGGTAATGGGAAAAATATATTATCTCTTGAGAGTTCTTGAATAAACCTGTCACTCGGTGACCAGTTTATTAGATTCCCTCCTGAGTTCACTCATCTGTGGCTGTGCTGACTAGCTGAGCAAGGCCAAAGCAGAGAACTGACCAATTTATCCAAAAAGGTGCCTTGGACAAGCTTAGGCCTAATGTGGGTGCAGGAAGGGAGAGTACAAGTCCTGGATGCCCTGCTACCAGAATACAGTTGCTGCTGCCTCTCCTTCTCCCTGCAGCAGAATTGCTTGGAAGCCAGTGCTCCTCACTGCCACGTACCTTCTGTGGTGCTGACAGGCACTGCCAGCCGTGTTTCCTGAGGAAACAAGATGCAAGAAACCCAGTGGACTCGTTGGCTCTAATACTCCATTTTGCCTAGAGCAAAAATAGTTTGAAACGTTACCAAATCCTAACCCCCTTTGGTAGCAGACTGGGTGTGAGGTTCCTGTCATTCATGTGAAAATTTGCAGATGGACAGTAGAAAGAATTTGTTGGTGCCAGTGGTGATAGGAGGGGAGAAGTCAGCCTGGGGCTGTTCTTTGCTGGTTCAGGAACATCTGCTTGAGCGGTGAGCAGGAGCACCAGCCTTCTGTGTTGTGCCAGCAGCCTTGCATGGACCCTGGAGAAAGCCAAACCTGGTGCTTGGAGCTGGCACTGGTGCCCTGGGAGGGAAAGGCGCAGTGGGGGAGAGCTGAGGATGCTGGGATGTTCCTGGGGAGTGGCACGGGGGTACCTGGCAGGATCAGCTCCTTGGGAGGCAAGCTGCATTAGTCCTGATGGCAGTAGAATTGCTCCCCTCTTTTGCTTTCAGTACCTGCTGCTGCATGCAGCACTGCCTGCTACCTGTGAACCCCTGGAAGCTCATTTGCGTGTACAAATGTAACCTTTCTTCAGACAGAGGTTAAAATGATAAGTTGAAATACATGTGAACAGATGCACGCACTTGTTGGCTCTTAAATGTGATTCATTCAAGTGTAGAGCTACTCCTTAACTCTATGGTTTGTAACTCTGACCTTCGCAATTAGCTCTAGTACATCTGCAAGTGGTTCATTTTCACTGGGCTATCTCTAATCACTCTGCAGTTATTCTTTTAATGGTTTTGTAACTATCCAAATCCATCTGCCGTGTCTCCCTTCAATTGCTTCCAGGGGCCACTATTATCAGGATCAAGCCACTTGCTGGCAGGGAAGCTGTCTGTTCACAGGAGCTGGAAATATGTACTATTTCAGTAAAACTGACTGTAAGATCAAGCACAGCGTCAGCCTGGGAGCTCACCTGGCCCAGCAGCAGAGGGTGTCAGAGGAGTGAGACACAGAGCAAAAGTGCAGAGCAGTTCTGCTCCCAGGTCCAGACACTGCAGCCAGGACAGTGTGTAGTTGATAATGCATCATGGCAACACATTCCACAGCTTAACTGTATCAAACCTTTTGTTTTGAATGACCTGTTGCCAGACGAATTTGCTATCTCTTGGTAGAAATCAAGGTCTTGTCATCCTTTAACTGGCCTGAGGAGTCCCAGGCTGCTTTAGCTAGTCCTTCTCTGCTAACTCCCCTCATGCTCTTCTTTGTATCTTGTTCAGTCATGACCGCCTGTTATGCGAGACCAAAAATGCAGACAGTATTCGAAATGGGACCATCTGGCACAATGGCAGAGTGATGCCTTATAGGTTTTGTTTCCTGTCTTCTTATTTGATTTGTCTTTTTGTCTGTGACTCAGCATTAAAGAACATTATACCACAACTATCTATTGTAGCTCCAAATCTAGCTTCTGAGTGGGAATGGTCAGAAACCACATGCCTTGAAAGAGGGAGAAATTTACACAGGTACCTCATTTTGCATTTACTTTTACTGGCTGCTTTGTTACTTGGCTTGTTGGTACTGTGAGTTCCTTACACCTGTCTGAGCAAAGCATATTCTAGTCATGGGAGTCTCCTTTTGACCTGTATTATTTGGACAAATTGCTGGAAGAAATAATCAAACATTTGTTGTTTGTTGTTTTTAGGGGTGGTCAATATATCACTGTCATTAGTTGTTTCTGACGTACAAAAGTGTTGTAGCCCTGTGGAGAACATTTTGTCTGCTCAGCCCAAGGGCAAAGCACTTCAGATGCATCTCTAAGTCCTGTTTAGTTTTTAAATAAGTTCCTATGGAGCTCTGTGTGCATTTGCTTTTGTCTATTGATTAAATAGGAAAGATTCTGGCTTTTTAAAACAATGTACAGGGGTTTTTTCAGTGCCTGGAGGATTATAGATTTTTGTGTGTGTGATACCAGTCTAACATAGCTATTGAGAAAACAAAGGCATCCACAAACTTGCTTTTATGTATTCCTTTATCTTTGTTTCAAGTTAATCGACAAGGAGAGCTGAATTGCTCCACAGGGGTTGGCTGTGGGTAAAACAGCCCTTTAGTAAGAGGCCCACCTGAAGGCAGGCTGGCAGCTCCAGGACTGCTCCCCATCGAGTCACACAAACACCTGTGCTGCCCAAATTGCACTCCCCCATTCCCGAGGGAATGTCCTCTGTGCTCCGATTGATTTCTGTCTCTGACACGGCTCTGTGTGGGATTTTCTGGCTTTGAGAGCCATCTACAAAAAGTACGTATTGATTGGGTCCTCCTGGGATGGGTGGGTAGGAAAAAACAGCAGCCCTTTCTATGGTGTAGCAAAGCTTTTATGAGCGAATGGCCTTAGCTGAAAAACTTCATGCAAACTTTAGAGTGCAGAACCCAAAGAACTTCTTGTCAGCGGGAATAACAGCTTTTTGAGCTAATGGGCTGTTCTGCAAAAGAGGAGAGCAGTCAATTTCTTTCCAAAATAAGTAGAAATTAAGACACTGAACTCATTAAGCAGCCGCCCTGTTAAGTGCTGTAGTGTCTGCTGAAATGTGGCTGCTGCTGAGCAAGATTTGCATTTGTGGGCACTGTGGCATCTCCAATTACTGCTCAGCAGAGAAGAAGCCTGCAGGGCAGCAGCTATTAGCAGAGGGCTCTGCTAACTGACCCATGCCAGCACTTGTGCTGGACATCCAGTGCTGTTATTTTAATTGCCCTCTGTGTTGAGTTTGCAAAAAGGAAAGTGCTCCTAGAGAAGGAAAAGAAAAAGAGAGGGGATGAAATGGATGTGCTTGCAGGGTGTTACAAATGCTGCAAGTCAGAGCACCGTGTAATCTGGGACCAGCCAGAGAGCTAGCTCACTGTGCACTGTTTGGCACACTGAGCCCACCAGGCCCAGTCCTTCAAGCAGCTGAGACCTCATCAGTTTTTCTCTGGTCCAATGTTGCGTTTAAAACAGACCCAACTGAGACCAGTAGTCATGTACAGCAACAGAAGTGTTGATAGAAGAGGTGTATCCTGGGATGCAAGTTGTTTTCAGTGCTAATTCTCATTCTCTTTTTATCATTTCCTACACCTTCTTTAGCATGGAAACCCTGAGAATTTGTTCACATCTCCACTATGTGCGCTAGCCAGTAGAAAAATTTGATTTGAATTAAGTTGCAAGCATGTCATTGTTAGAAGACTGCCACACAATGTCAGATCAGTGGTCCTCCTAGCTCTGTAAGAGCGTAACTCTAAGCTTCACAAGATGGAATAAGAAGGTGTAAAGGAGGTAGGTGTCAAGGTGTGTGTCAGCCCAATAGCTGTGGGAATCCTTCCAGGATCACCCAGTGCTGTAGCAGACCACGTTGTGACGAGATGGACTCTGAATCTGATAACCTCTGGGACTTTGTCATCCTCCTTCAACACTGTTAGTATCTCAAGAGGAGAGCAGCAGCATGTGGCTGCATCGGGAGCATGGTTATTCTCCTTTGTCATCATCCAAAACATGTTATCTCACCTCCCACTTGGAACTACACCTGCCTTATCAAGTGCCAAAACAACAAGCTACTGATGGATGTGCACAAAGGTAGCTTTATGGCAGTTATTCAGTTACAGCTGATGACTGCTTTGTGTGTCTATCAGCACACCTCAGTGCTGCTGATTTTTTTTATTTGAGCAGGATATGCAGACTAGGCAGTGAAAGGGAAGTTTTGGCTCTGCAGACCCAGGTACACGGATAGACCACAGGACTCCAAGCAAGGAAGTGCCTTTTCCCACCCACAGCTGCCGCAACGCAGGTGAGCGGGCTGAGGTGCTGCAAGAAGGTGGCTCATGTAGGGAGCGTTCCTACAGTCCTGGGAAAAATATATTAAGCAGGAGGATTAAAGCCTTTCAAAGATGGAATAGGCTCTGCTTTCATAATATTTTTCTTTTCAGCCTCCACAAGACTTGGCACAGCCTAGCGTGCTACAAAGCACCCTTTTCTTCCCTTGCTCAGAACGTCTTGAATTAATTCTTGGCAAATCTGTGTGTGTAGATAGGAACAAACTCCAGCCAAGCTGGGTCCTCCTGCAAGGCCACTCACCCGGCTCTCTCTGCTCCAGGACTTGGTGAGTAGGCAGATTTTCCCTGTACTCCTGCGGCAGATGGGTGGCTGTGGTACAGCAAAGGCACCGATACCAGGACCCACACACGCAGGTGGGAAATGCAGGTGTCTAGAACTGACACGGAGAAATGATTTTGTAGACAATAAAGGCAACTGAGAATGGAACCTGGAGCATGGAAATGGAGCGTGGAAATCCCCACGTCTCCCTGTGAGTCACAGAACGCTTTCTGCTACACCTCAGTCCCTGGCCACACCTGCTGCCATCACGGGTTGCGTGCTAAAAGAATCAATCAAGATGTACGTGTCAATCGAATGTTCTCCAAACCGTGTCTCCCCTCCAGGCTTCTCCAAGTGCTGGATCCATACAGCAACCTGCACAGGCTGCAGCCCAAAGCACCTGCTTGGTGTGGGAGAGGAGTCTTCCCAGGAAATCAGTGGAATGTGAAAATGCATTTCAATGCACCTTATCGACCCTCTGAAGGCACCTGCACTGTCAGCACGGCTGTGGTCCTTGGGGACCTCCTTCTTTATTTACTGTAACCCAATTGATTTTAGCGGGCACTTGGTGCCTGGGTACATTTTAAGGTCTAGATTTTAAGGATCCTAAGTAACAACATAAAGCAGTGTCATGTAGTTCTAGGTTTTGTGACTGAGCTGGAGAGGGAACTCAATATCCTTTCAGCAATTTATTTAGCTAAGATTTTTGAAAATCTATTTTTCTAAAGGAGCAGAAAGCAAGACAATTGGGAGGGCAGCATCTGTAATAATCACTGAATTTGCTTCTGGATGTTTTTCCCTCTGTCTTCCAAAAACAAGTGTTATTGCCAAAGTTGATTCTGATTTCCTTTTAGAAACTCTCCACTGTGTCTTCCATGGGCAGTGCTGAAGTATAATGCAAATGTGAGCAGTTCAAATACCTGAAGAAGACAAAATCAGATTGGTGTAGTAACTCAGTGACGTTTCCCCCCCACCCTTCCTTGCAAGGCACTGCTACTTTACAGCAATAAAAATCCATTTGGAGGTCTGTAGCTGACTCAGAGCTGCAAGAAGAAGAAAAGAAGAGAAGGAGAGAGGTAATTTCTAAAGTGAAATTAGATTAACCGCAAAATCAAACATTTCCAAAGACACTTAATTTCATGTCAATTCAGAGGCACCTTTTGGATTTATGCCATCTAAAACCAAAATATCAATACACATTTCAGGACTGACGGTCTTTTAATACTGTGGTGCACTTCAGAAGCTGTAAGAAATATAATTGGATTTTGTTATGCCTAAATTAGTAAGTAGAATCTACTTTGGCATGTATTCTTCTATAAAAACAAGAAGTAATAGAGTTTGCGTAATTATTGATCTCTCGTAATAATCCGCAATTGTACAGATTACTTTTCAGAAACCCGAGCAGTATCTTGCAGACAAGATGACATTTACTGGCTTATTTTTCTTCTGTATGCTGGTGAGCATGCTAACAGGTAAGACTACTACCGAATTTATTCTTGTTTATTATTTTTCAAGCTGCCAGGAGTACGAATACAGTGTTTTCTGTTTAGTGGTGCTCACGTGTGAATCCCAACTGTTCAGGCTGTGAGTTCTGACTGACAGCCAGAGTAAGTTGGTTCGTAGCAGTGACTGATTGCAAACGGGGAATTCCTTGCTCTGCTGTTCAAGAAACAAAAATCCTTTGGCTCCACAGAGGGTCCTGTGTGGGCATTAAAGAACATGTCAGCTTCCAGTTATACATGGAAAATGTTTGGTTAACAGAAAGTCTTTCTGTGCAGGAGCTGGTACTGATGCGTTTCCTTTTTATTCACAGATGCCCGATCCATCCAGGACGGAGATGGTAATTCCTAGTGTGTTTTTATTTCCTTTGTTTCACTACTAATTAAGAGAGTCATTTGTAACTCCCAGACTTGATGCCCAGCACTGACTTTGGCAGGAATGCTTACTAACCTCGGTGGACTACGGAAAAGCTTTCAGTTAGTTCTGGTGGAGAAAGAATAGTGAATTAAAAAAAAAAAAATCCTTTAAAATTTATTAAAAGGTGGTGACATATTAATGGATAATAATGGAGCTAATATGCAGTCTTTAAATGAAAAGGGATTACAGTCAAGTCAGTAATTCTGTTGTACAAAATCATAACTGGAAAGCACCAGACTTATAAATGTATAGGACATCTGAGAATTTTGTCTGTCCTGAACAATCATGCTGTATGTGTATCTGGTTTTTGGCAAGAGATACAGACCTTCAGGACAAAACGATTAGAATTTCCAAATTGCCACAAATCCAATTAAAGAAATGTTGGAATAAATCCCTTAGCACAGCTACCCTGTGGTTCATGTCACCTTGTGTGATTAGTCCATTGGATTAGTGTTTGCCTTGGATTAAAAAAACCCTCAACACCCTAATGATGTTTACACTGGCTTGCTGACGATTCTATCATTTAACCTCTCTTTGGCTTTTCAGACAGAATTCTGTCTGAAAACCAAGTTGCAGAGAAGTATCTGCAATAACCAAGTGCTGGTGTCCATCTCAGTTCCACAGCAGCATCTCCAGTGTACAAATGTGCAGAGTATTATAACAGACATGAACAGGAAAAATACAGAATATGAGTACTTATAATTCAAACCTTTTTCCCCTATGCTCCGTTCTATTTCTTTATTTCTTTAGTCTTTTTGATATATCATCTGGGTTTGTGTACAGCAAATATTTTTGTGGCAACTTTGGAGACAGTCAGGAGAGCCTGCATCAGTCTGGAATTAGAACCCTGTTCAGGCAGTGTCCTGTTGCTCTCGTTACCAGCAATTATTGTTTTCTTTCACACTGGGCCAAGCAGCAGCCTGCAAAGTGAATGTGAGGTCAGCTGGTATAAACAGCGAGTTCCCCCTCTGCAGACAGCATTTGGCTGGTTCATTTGGTTTGTTATGTGCCATCTGTGCTTGCACGCTGCAAACTTTACTCCGTAAAATTAAAGTCTGACAACAGGATTGTTGAAGGCTCCTAATTCCCGCTAAAGACCCTGGCCCCAAGCTGAGTGCAAAGAATTTCATTTACCTAAATGGGCTTGAAATCAAAATAAAACACTGTGTTCAACTTTGCTGCACAGAAAGACATTTGTGACTGTGGTCTCGGCTGCTGTTTACATTTTATATATATGCTTCTCTGTTTGCCCACATTTGGCCCCAAGGGTGGCCGGCTCCTGCATTTTCAGAACCGATTTTGTTTTCCTGCTGAATTTGAAATCCTGTTTTGATGACTGTATCAATTCTGATATTGCTAGAGCAAGCCCAAAGGCAGCAGCTGTGTCCCAAGTGGCAAAGCCTTTCCTCTCCATCCCCTTAGAAGAGGCACAACTCTGCAGTTCCAGGCAGTGTCAGGGAAGGATGGCCCCAGTCCCTGGGAGTTCTGTGGGCAGCGTGGTCAGCTGCAGGGGCACGGCATAGAGGGTGGTGCCTTATTCCTTATATTTTTATATTGGGCGAAGCAAATTGTGTGGAATGAGGGGAAAATGGCTTTCAATTGCAATAGCTCCTTGCTTTTAAATAACCAGCAGCCTCCTTGGAATTAAATCAGCCTGATGAATTCTTGAACTGGTGTAAATGTGGATGTGTCCCTTCATTCCTGCTCCCCACCTTGTCCCACTCTGTCACTCCTGGTGCACCTGGAGCAGGGAATACCGGCTCCATTTTCTGCAGAGTGGGTCATGGAGCGGGGTCAAGGGCTCTCCTCACCTCTCTCCTGCCAGAGGAGCACAGCAGCCCCCAAAGGGAACTCTCAACCCCAAACCATGGTGGCTCCAGGCCCAACCTTTCAACAAAAGCGCTTCGTATTATTGTAATCTGCAATATTTTATTCTGATTGGGTTTTTTTTAGATCTCTACCGGGAAGCTGCAGCCTTGCCATACTGGCCCTTCTCCTCCAATGACTTCTGGTCCTATGTGGAGTATTTCCGGACCTTGGGAGCCTACAACAGGATCGAGGACATGGCCAGAGCCTTCTTTGCCCAGTTCCCTTTTGGGAGCCACCTTGGCTACCACGTGCCCGACCATGAGGACTGAGTCCCTTGCTCAGCTTTGCCAGAGCTGCTGCCCAGGTGTTTGGGTGAACGTTCCTGGGCTGCCTTCAGCTGCTTTGTGATACTGTGATCGTGTGCAGCATTTTATGGTTTCAACGAGTCTCTTTTTTTACCATTTCTTGTCCAAGTGTTTAAGTGAATACCTGACTGCCAGTAAATGTACCTGCACTGCGCCTCAGCCACTAAGTGACACTGCAGCCACACGCAGCATTTCAGGCTTTAAATTAGTCCCTTTTCTACAGTTTATGCTTCTGTGTGAAACAATAAACTCCTCCATTCTCCTGCATGGTTTTGGGAGTTGTTGTTTTTTTTTTTAACAGGTGCTGCTCTCAGCTTCATCCCAGGAGCCTGCCCTCTGTGTAGAGGCGGCCGCCAGGGCTGGTCGCCATGGCGGCGAGGGCGGGGCGAGCAAGATGGCGGCCTCCAGGGCTGGTCGCCATGGCGACGGGGGCGGGGCGAGCAAGATGGCGGCCTCCAGGGCTGGTCGCCATGGCGACGGGGGCGGGGCGAGCAAGATGGCGGCCTCCAGTGCTGGTCGCCATGGCGACGAGGGCGTGGTGAGCAAGATGGCGGCCTCCAGTGCTGGTCGCCATGGCGACGAAGGCGTGGCGAGCAAGATGGCGGCCGCCGGTGCTGGTCGCCACGGCGACGGCGCGGCCCCGCCCCGGCGGCGGAAGTGACGGCGCGGAGCGGCCGCCATGAAGCCGGCGGTGGACGAGATGTTCCCTGAGGGAGCCGGTCCTTACGTGGACCTGGATGAGGTGAGGCGGGCGCTCCGGGGCCGCTGGCGGGGCTGTGGTGCCACGGCGCGGAGGCGCTCAGCGGCTGCTTTCGCAGGCAGGGGGAAGCACGGGGCTGCTGATGGATCTGGCCGCCAACGAGAAAGCGGTGCACGCTGACTTCTTCAACGGTAAGGAGCGCCGTGCTCCGGGGGGCTGGAGGTTAGCTCAGCAGACCTCGCCTGGCTTCTCTCTCGTGGCTTTGGGGCTAAGCGCATCTCTGGGGAGCGGTGTGAGGGCGCTTCAGTGCTAAGTGATGCCGGTGGGAGCGGTAAAATGCGGGGTTTGCCTCTCCTGGGAGTTTTAGCGCGTTAACCGCTACAGGGAAAAATGCCTTGGTTTGTTCACGTAAGAAATAGCTTCTGCTAAACAGGGCAAATAAATGTAAAAATGTGGGCTTCTCTGGCTAATCTGTTCCAGTGCCTCCCCACCCTCACAGGGAAGAATTTTTTTTTTCAAATACCTAAACCTACATTCTATCGCTTTGAGGCCATTCCCCTTTGTGCCGTCACTCCGGGCTCACGTAAATAATCTCTCAGTCTTTCCTGTCGGCTCCCTCAGGTGCTCAAAGGCCACAGTTAGGCCACCCCGAAGCTTCTCTTTTCCAGGCTGAACAGTCCCAATTCTCTCAGCCTGTGTGTAAGTGTTTACAGCTGCTGGGAGAGAGAGGAGCTGCAGATCAGGCCGCTTAGGGGCAGAATGTACAACAATGTGCTGCACTTGGTTGCTAAAGGGGTTTTTATGCTTCTGAAGAAATGCATTCAGACATTTCAACAGTGAGTTTTAGATGTTATTAAATCAGGTTGCTGTGGTAGTGTTAATATCACAGACCGGTGTTAATTACAAAATGAAGCGCGTTTCTCGTTTTGCTCGAGATTCAGAATACAGGAGTAAAAGGCAGGTCTGCTGTCAGCAGCTGTGGGGGACACCCAGCTATCTATTCAGGAGCAGCTGTTTCCATATATTTCTACCATCCCGCTGTGGCATTGCATTCCATTGGCACTTTAGGGCTCTTCTAAGTGAGGATTCATCCTCAGTTCATTGCAGGGTGCTTGTACATTGCCTTCTGTAAGAATAAAGACGTGTGTTCAGTTAGGCGATTAGTTTACGTTCAGGATACAAAGAAGATGCAAAGCTGAGTAGTTAGGAGTACTTCCAAAGGTGACTGGAACCATTTCACCTCTGGGACATGTGTTCTGAGACAGAAATGTTATTGGCACCTTTAAAGCAATTAAATCTTTTTAAGGAAGGGTCTTTAATCCAAGTAATGGAGTGCTGTACTTGTATGTGCATTTGTACTACTGAAACCTCTGAGGTCAATTTTTGTCTTGTTTTCCCGACTAGATTTTGAAGATCTCTTTGATGACGATGACATCCAGTGAACTTAGTTGCCCAGCTGTGCAGTGCTGAGATGTGGATTTTTCTCTAGGATCTCCTGTGCAGTCCATTATTTATTAACTTAATCAGAATGGGAAAATCACGGAGGGGAAAAAAAAAAACCTATATAAGGTGTTTGGGGAACATGAAAACCAGATGGTTAAAGATAACTACGGAGGGAAGCGTGCACTGTTATTTCTAGGAAGCTGTGTGTAGATTTTCCTGGAAACTTTATTTGCTGATGTGCTTATTGAATAAAATACTGAAGAAACCCCCCCTCTCTCTGGCTTATACTTTGAAAGTAGACGTTGCTGTCTTCTGAGCTCCCTTGGAGAGATCATTCTGATATTAAATAATTCACTGTTGCTTTTGGATATTGCATAAAAGATACTCGGTAGGGCACACTGCTGCCTAGAAAAGCTTTGTTCGCCCCACAGTAAAGGATTGGCTCAGGATAAGATGGTTGCTTGTTCTGAATAGTCCAGCTCGTTCGTTACTCATGCTGAGAAGAGTGTGGGTTGTCTTTTGTTTCAAGACAGAGAGCTACCATCAGTGCTTCACTTTTCATTTAAGGAACACAGAAACAAGAAGTTATTTCAACTTGATATGTTGCAGAGAAATGTTCTGAGCCCACACCGTAGGAATGCTTGGATTTAAGAATATAATTTCGTTCTTGAAATTGTGCTTTATAGAAAAAGAAACCTAAGATGATTTTCTTTTCCTGCAGAAGCTAATGCACTTCTTTGTGCTTGGAGGTGTAGGGTATACGACTCAGGCTGCTGAAATACTAGTTCAGGTTTTGACATAAGTGTTTCAGAACATAGAAATGTTTCATTTTCACCCTTCAGTGACCAAACTGAATCTCAGAATGAAAGGAACAGGTGAGTTTTTAGTATATTTTTTCAGAGTCAAGAGTGTAATCCTGTCTAATCTCAAATGCAATCTCTATTCCATAAATTGATCACAAATGTAATACTGTGACTGATCTTTCTCTAAACACTTCACACTAAAATTTTACCTGCAGTAAAACCCCTTCATCCTTCTGTCACATTTTTTGTTCTTTAGTTTGCCTTAAAAAAGGAAATCTTAAATCTAACAGTAACTGTTCTTCTGACCAGTGACCTTAAAAATGTGAGCACAATAAACCCAGTAGGATTTGGGTGTGTTTTGATTGTGTTGCTGTGGATTTCTGAACAGCCTGTGTTTCACCACGCAGTGTGCTCTAAATCAGCACTAAATCAGCATTCTGACATTTTCTTGGTGCCTGACATGGTGCTCTCTCCCTGCAGGAGCAGCCTTGCTCAGGCAGTGTCCTTTCCCTCTCAGTGCTTGCTTTGCTGAGAGCCTGGCGTTTCCAGTTTTCCCCACTGAGACCGAGGTAAAACAGTTTGAGTGGTGGCAAACGGGCTTGGGCTGTCTGTGGCTTTGGTGCTGGGCTTTCTCCAAACGAGGTTTTGAGAAATGAGTTGCTGCCAGGAAGTGGAGGCAGCATTTTGGGCAGGTGCAGAAGATGAAAAAAGAATCAAGAAGCAACTCTCCTCTGCTCTTTTATGTACTTTTGCGGATTCCTCAATATGGTCATCTTGGGTTTGGAATACATCCTTGTCAATGTTTTGCACATACGTCTTTGTTTTTCATTTGCTTCCTTAAGTTGTAGGAAACTCGAGCTTTACGATTGAGCTCAGCAGCAGGAACATATTCTGTGATGCAAACCCACCTTGAACAGCTGCCCTTCAGTATGGATGGTGTTCTCTCCTTTAAAGGTGTCCAAAACCTCAGTGAACGTTGGTTTGAAGGTGCTGACGGTGAGTGGTTCTGGTTTTGTAACATCTCGCCTGATCAAAACATGGAACTCTCCCCGTGGACCTGGGCAGAGGGCAAATAACGCTCCTGGGTCCAGCAGGAGTTTTCATCCTGGTCGGATACAACTATCCATTCAAGGTAGGTAGAGCTAACACACCTTTTTGTGAAGATTTCATGTAGAAAAGCAGCATTAGTAGTACTGCTGGCACCTGGGAGGTATGGGACGTGTGTCTGTGGGGAGGGAGCTTCACCTGTGCACTGTTTAAAGTGTTTGAGTTAATCAAAGTTGTTACGAAGAAAGCTGTGGAATCTCCTGAACTGCCTGGGTGTGCAGCTAATGCTGCTGTGGCTGCAGCTCCTGGGAGTACTGGGGGTTCTTGGGTATTCCCAGCTGCCCTCCTGCTAACTGAGCTTGCCCTTCAGTCTGACACCTGTGTGGGTCTCCTGGGCTGGAATGAAACGAAAGGAACATTCAGAGTTGGGATGGGATATTGCCAAACCTGCATCTTGTAGCTGTCTGCATGAAGTTCCTTCCTGCACAGGGAGACTGAGGGTGTGTATCACATCATGTCTCCAGAGAGGGCTGTCAGTGTGTTAAACTTCCATCAGGAGCTGTCGTTTGTTCGGGTCCCTTCTGGAACGGTGTTAGATGAGGAACAAAATGCCCTTCAGCTTCACATTGTTTCTGTCTTCCCATTTGTCAAGGCTTTCGGTCTAATTAGTCTGTGGGCAATCAGCCTCTTGTCAGGAAATAATCACAAGATGTCAGAATCTCTACTAAAAATTGATGTAAAGGGCATTTGACTGCCGTGGCCAATTCATTTATTGAGCTTTGATTCCTGTCCCTTCTGTGGAGATTGACGCCTCTCATAAGAAGTGTTTCTTAGGGAGCAAGTCAGTTGTAGCAAGACTGTGCACACATTTAGACTGATGTGTATTAGTTTATAAGCTGCTGGGTACTGCTCAGTATTTCGACGTCCAAATAAAGGCTCTAGTCTGAATGGATTTGTGAATTGTCCCAGTGCCTGCAGTGGGAGAGCCGGCAATCTATAAAGCTGACCTGCCTGAGACTTGGCAGGATGAGGTGCCAAGTGCTGAAATGCCTTGGAAGGGTGTAGCCAGTGGTGCAGCACAGATGAAAAGCAATTGCTTCAAAACACTTAAATGTCAGCCTGTTCCCTTCCATGCTCTCCACAGGCCACGGCTCTGTTTGCAGGGAACTGCAAACTGTCCCAGTACATTCTTTGGAAATAAGAACGTGCAATCTGTTTTGAGCTGAAAAGAATCCACTCATTGTGAGGAAGAGGAAGTTGCCATGCTAAAGGAAGCTGGCTGTCATCTGTGTATAATATTTCTGCAGTGCTGCTTCTGAGCTGGTTTCCAGGTTATCCAGCGCTCCACTGCTTTTCATGTGAGCAGGAACAGGCAAGCTCAGACCTGGTGTGGCAATAGTGGGTTTTCCTTGGTGGCTTTTTGCTTAGTTAACTTCCAGGACGTTAAAAGTTTTCCTTTTAATATTTTATTTCAATAATTGAAGCAGAAGGTATTTTTCTTTATAAAGAAGGAATTCATTTAGACGAATAAATGGACTTCTTCCTGCTTCCCTGGGGTGTTGAGAAGCTGGCAGGCATCTTCCTGCTCTCAATGTGCAGTTGTTCAGCACACGAGAACGTGCTGGGCAGATGACAGTGCAGCCCTGTTCTCTGCGAGTCCCTGCTGGTGATGGGGCTGGAATGCCAGTGTCACATCAGGCAGATTTTGGAAAAGCACAGTGCAAGTCCGTCCTTGGCAGCAGGGGTGGCTTTGAGCACAAAGATTTGCTTCCACGTTTTTGCTTTCAGGTTTATTTATTATTTTAGTTTGCCTTTTATATTTACTCCAGTTGGCCTTTGACGAGCAGCAGGGTTAGAATCCTGACCCGTATTACAAACCTTTTAGTCAAGCTGCTATAAGGAGTTCAGAGCAGAGGGAGGCAGGAGCAGTGTCTTTTAAAGTTTTTAAAATTCACAAATAGGACTATTTTGTGAATGCTGTGAACTATTTTGTGAAAAGTCTTAGGTAATCTCATACAAACTCATGTAAACTTAAAGCCTCCTGGAAGACAGAACTCTGTTTGGAATATCGTGAATAAACAGATGCACAGCTGAGGATGTTGTGTATGAGGTGGGTGACGGGGCAAGGGGATATGTATTGCCAAGGGAATGGGACAAAGCATCCCTGGGGCTGACAGGAGCTGCCACAAGAGAGTTGCAGTGGGGATGCTTTGGCGAGGACACTTCGGAGGGGACTCCTGTCACGGGACAGGGGCTCTGTCCTGTCAGAGCTTCCTAGTCAGGGCGTGCCTCAGCTCCCAGTGCAGCTTGCTGAGCAGTGTCCTGCTGTGGCCTTTTGGTCTGCTGCTTTGGAGCTGCCTCTGCATGGCTGGGGTACAGGTGCTGTGGTGTGGGGATCACCTTCCCTGTGTTGTGCCTCATCTGGCGTCACAGATCCACCTTGGCCTTACAACACTTGCCAAAGCATGGTACAGAACTAGAATGGCTTCTCTGGGAATCCCTGTCAAGGAGCAGAGAAGCTCTGCTGTCCTGACTCTTTTAGGCAGAGCTCCACTTTCACAGATGCCCAGATCTTCAGAGAGAGCTGGGTGTGTTGGTTCATACCCCCTGTCCTTCCCTGCCTGACTCCAGAAGGGAAGTAGAGATTGTCTTCAAGTGTGATCTCTCTGCCTCCCTCCCTGATGCGCCTCTCCATAAATCTGTCCTGCTTTTATGGGAGGGATCCCACAGGTTGCCTTGAGGGTGGGAATCCCTGCAGGACAAAATAGATATTGACATTGTATGCTTCCATTTCATTGGGAATAAACCTTTCCTTGCCCCTGGATTGGCTGGAGGGTAATGAACTGCACCTCCATGTAAGGAAGTCCCACAGTGTTCTCAAAGAGCAGTGGGCTGGGCTGATCATCCCAGGATGAGCTGGGAGTGGGTTTGCTGGCTTACAGGCCCACGGCAGACTGAGTCTTTTTATCAGGTACCTACACCCAGCACAAATACAGTCACAGAAACATGTGGCAGCCTGGGCACGCTCTGGTTTCCTCCACAGCATTTCAAAGACTTTAAATCTGATGGCATTTCTGGTATGGAAGAAGAGTGGCTGATTAGCCAAATGTTGGACTTGATCCTAATCCCTCCGCCTGCTTCCATGATGAAAATCCTCTAGGGAGTTTAGACTTCAGAAATGCACGTCTTGCAAGCAATTTATCTTTTTCGTGTAGCTCTTCATGGTTTAGTGCGGCTGCTATTTGTATTCCAATTAATTACTGGCACAAGCGATTACATGGGGTTGAAGTGCAATTAGGACCAGTCTATAACTGTGTTTGAAAGGGCTATGGATGCTTTTACAGATGGTTTCCTTGCTGGATGAGACTGGCCAGTCTCTCCAGCTGTCTCCAGCTTTCCGTGTTATTTCTCCCTAATTGTTAGTGCCGTGACTTCAGTCTTTCATTGGGAGTGTTCTTGCTTTCTGCCTCTAAGAGTACATTAGCTTCTAAAGGCAAAAGCATCCATTTAAACCTGCCACAGCCAGGGAGGCAGTAAATAGTGAGACATAACTTGGTACAAGGCATCCACTGTCAGGACTGATTAAAAACCACAAACTAAAACACTTAAATTTGTTGGAGAGCAGGTGATTCTGTGCCCTCTCAGCATGTCAGTGTCGTTCTTGCTCTTTTGTTACAAGATAATTGCGTGTTGGATGCAGTGTGATCTTCAGGAGCCAGCCCAGGCCTTGGAGATGTGCCTGTGTTGGCCAGCTTTTCCCCTCCCATGGGTTTATGAAGCATGGAGGGATACTAAAACCACAGCAACTCCGTAATGGAAAAAGGCTGGATTCCTTAGGAACTCCCCTGAGCTCATCCCCCAGGACCTCATTATCCCCCCAAACCCTATTTGCACTTCTCTCTTCAAAGCAGCCTGAGGCCAGCATGGTGCCCTGCAGCTCCCTGTCCATGGGCCACCACGGTCAGCCTGGCCACGTGCCCCTGACGTGGCCGAGCTGGCAAGGTGGAGGTTTGACATCCATCCCACATGCAGGAATTGGGAGGTGCTGGGCGATAAGGGCTCCCCAGGGTGATCGGTGGCCATGCTCAGCTGCTGCTCCCGAAGCTTGTCAGCACATTTTGGCTGGCTGAGAGCCCCATGCAGACCCCTGCAGGGGCTGGGCAGCCTCAGGAGGCAGGGACAGAGGGGAAAGGGCAGAGGTGGGAGTGCTTCTCTGCCTGCCCTGTGTCTGTGCTTGCTTTGTCGATGCAGTGAGTCTCTGTTGGGAGCATTTGCCTTACAGGAGAGATGGGAGGTGGCTTGAACTGGAATCTGGTGCCTGCTGGGGAGGTGCATGTCAGCTGAGCTTACAGAGATTTGAGGTGAAATACTTTTTAAAGCAGTCCCAATTCCTCGAGGGAGGGTTTGAGCCCTGTTTCCATGCAGTGGGTGTTTTGTTCACAGCCTGCCGCCTGGGCTGCTGTTTGCAGGGTTTTGAGGTGCCTGGCTGGGATGTGCAAGAGCAATGCAGGCACTCTCCTGGAGTATCGTGGTGAAGCTGCAGTTCAGTATTTGTGTCTGTGAGAAGGGGGAAGAGTCAGCACACAGAACAGCAGTGCCTTAATGACTTCCTTTAAAATTTTTCCCAAGGTCTAAGCCTCTGAGAGCTGGTGTACTGGATAAAGCTGTAAGCTTGTTTGCTCCTGCTGCATGGCAGCAAAGAAAGCAGTAATTTGTTTTGGCTTCCTCTAGGGAACTAGTCTTTAAACTTGTATAGCCTCCTAATGTTTATCCCAAATGCCTCTTAGTACTCTGGCTGTTTCAATTTTCCCTGCCTTCTGAAGATCCATCTGAGAACATTTGAAAAAAACAGTGCAAAAGCTCTGACTTGCTCCTTTCAATTTAAGCCTCTTACACCATTTGATCCAGCAAATGCTGCATTTTTAAATCTCCTTTTGTTTATGGATTTATGGTTGGTTTTTTGTTTTTTTTTTACCTTTGCCCTGTTCCCTTCCCATTAATTCCCACGGTAAGAGCAGAGTTTTTCCCAGCTCTCTGAATTTAGCATGACCAGATTGAGCATCAGTTTCACGCTTGCTAAATCCGGTGTGCTTGAAGCCTTCAGGGCCAGCAGAGGCCCTCGCTCAGGATGGCCATTTAGGCTGGATTCAGGATATTTGGTTGGGGAAACAGTCTGAAAACCAGAGTTCATCTGATCCAAAAAGGATGCAATACAGTGTGAGGTGGTGAGATGCTGAAGCCTTGATGAAAGTTAGAGTGTGGAGTGTTTCTTCAGAAAGCAAAAGGGAGCTATCCCTGTGTTTGCCAGCGTACGGGGCCCCAAAATTACTGGGGGAAAAAAAAAAAAAAAATTTCCTGGGCTGCCTGGTGAGGCTAGGAGTATATCACTTTCTTCAATTCCTTCCCAACAACACACACAAAAATGTGGAAACATTCTCATCGAGAGAGTTTTTAATTGTTTTTTTATTTGCAGTGTGGTAATTCACTGGAGTGTGGAAAATGATGTTGCAAGTAATTTCAGTTGAAGCTCTTAATGATGTTTTGTGCTTGTAATGCTGCATTAGCTCTGATCTGCATTAGCTTGTTCTGAAGCTTAGCAGCAGGAGTCTTCTCTGAATGTATCTGAGAAACCATCAAATCCTCTTTTAGCTAAAAGCCAAGCAGGCTCCTTGGAGAGCAGTTTGATGGGATGGACACTGATTCCAGCCTTAACGCTCTTCTGCAGCCAGGTAACCTTGCCCAAAGCTGGGGCAGGGGCTGGGGGTGTTCATCCCAGGAGCCCACTCCACATGGGAGGCTTCAGCACCACCCGAAGCTCTGCCCAGCTGCTGGGCAAACCGTGGCTTGTGGGGCACACTTAGGGCCTGGAAAAGTACAAACACAGCTGATAGATCTCAACTTCTGGGGGCACTTGGGAGCTTTTTAGAGGGGAGATGGGACAGGATCTTTGTGGTCACCTCGGGACCCTCGAAACCACACAGTCAATGGGCTGCTTTTGTTGTGTGGTGCTCAAAAGGCTTCTCAGATAAATCACAAGAGAAGGTCCCTGCCCTAAACCAGCCTGCTGTCTGCATTAGTGATAACAATAGGGGATAAACATATAAGGAAAATCAAAGGATTAAAATGAGTGGAAGTTAATAACCTGAATATATTCAAAGATCTGGGCTGAAAAAAGAGAGACAACAAACCAGGAGTGGAAGTCAAAGGCCCTAATAAGAGGGAGTTACAAAAAATTAAGCTATCTGTTCCAGCTGAAAACAAGAACACTCTGCTTTTGTGAATAGTATTTTCCCTCTTCTACTCAAACTTTAAAATGCTGGCTAAAATTTCTGCAATTGGTTTAAATGGATTTAGGTGGCTAAAAAAAGGAATTTAGAATGTCATATTTAAATGCAACCAATTTTTCTCTTCTCACTTTTAAATTTAAAGGAAGGTTAAGCCATGTTGAGAGTTACTTTTTCATGACACGGCAGGAGTGGTATTTGACTTTGGGCTGAGGTTTCCACAGGAAAGCAAGAGCAGAGGTAGCAGTGAACTCTTGGTTCCGTGGAAGTACTGGGACGATTCCACTGATTTCACAGGAGAAAGGGTCCCTCCTTGGCAACCACTGCCCTTGCAAAAGGCAGTTTTCTGGTAAATACATTATAGCTAAAGCGCCAGTGCCCCAGGACACATCCAGGGTTAAGCCACCTCCTCCTTTTCCATGCAGCACCTCCTACTTTAGTACTTATCTGGGTCAGGGTACAGGAGGAAGCCCATGAAAGTGGAATCGTTGAGGTTGTCAGCATAGACCCCATTTTTGTCCCCATTCCCGTACACCTGAAGCCAGACCTCGTCCCCGGAGCTGAGGTGCAGCAGGACAGAGCCGCTCGCTTGGTCCACGTTGTTGTTCTGGAACTGGTCGTAGGTGAAGATCACGGCCTTGTCCTTCCTGTAGAGGCTGACCTTGACGTCCGACATGTAGACCGTGAGGTGGTAGGCGAAGTAGTAGGTGCCGGGGACGTTGCAGAGGAACTTGCCCGTGCTGGGGTCGTAGTGGCTCTGCTCGTTGTAGAAGATCTTGCTGAAGCGGATGGGGACGTTGGGGGCAGGGCTTCGCTCCGTCAGCCCGACGCTGAAGGCAGAGCGGTGGACAAAAGCATCTTGGCCCTTCTGCCCTGGGGTTCCAGGAATTCCAGGAGATCCGGGAGGTCCGGGAAAGCCTCGGTTTCCTACTGGGCCTGGTTCACCTTTGGGACCTGCTGGACCTGCGGGACAGAGTGGGGACTGGGAGCGGTGCTTGCGCTGTGTTGGCGGCTGCTACCGAAACGCAGAGGGGGCTGTGGCGTGAGCCCTGCTCGGCAGCACGGAGACGAGGAAAGGCTCCGGGACCTCAAGAGCCCCCAGGAGCTGAGGCAGCAAGTGGAAACCCTGCTCACCCCCCACCCCGGCTGCGTGCAGACCTGCCGAGAGCAGCATGTCAGGAAAAACATCATTAACTGGGGAAACAAACCCCACACCAAACTCTTTGACTTGGGTGATGGAATCTCCACCCCACGAGATCATCAAAAGCCATCTGGATAAAGATCAGGCATGGACCCACCAGACATGAAACCTGTTGGGATTGGGACTGGGGCTGCCCGAGGACTCGAGCACCGACATACCACCTGTTTGTTCCTCACCAACCTTCATCTCCTTTATCTCCCTTTAGTCCATCTCTTCCATCTTTCCCATCCCGGCCAGGGACTCCGTTGTGGCCAGGGTAGCCGGGTGCTCCTCCCATCCAATTGGCACATGGCATTTTGGGGTCAGGCTGAGTGTCCTGGGCAGCCACCCCTGTGGAGTGGGAGGCCAGCAGCAGCAACGAGCACAGCAGGAAGCCGGCCGGGCCCCTCATCGTTCGTCCCTGATGTGGACAATTGCTTTGTTAACTTTAAAGGTTAATAGGGGACAAAAAGTGAACACTCTCCCCCCTCCCCCAAATAACAGAGAGGCACAGAAGACTAAATTTGAGTCAGTACAATATGAAAGTATGGTACTGGAGCTTTTTCCATCCAAATTGGCTTTTGATTACATGAAGACAAATTGTGCAGTGTTTAGGCACTGGTAGGACTGTATTTCTCTTTAATCCGGCTGCTTTGCTGGTCAGAGCAATTAGTGCAGCTGCCCAAAACCAGGTTGGTGGTGACACCCTGCAGCCAGCCTGGCTTTGTCCCGTGCTCCCAGGCCTTGGTGGGCTTTGGGTCAGGTTTTTAGAACACAAGATATTTTAAAATTACCGTTGTTGTGTGATACTGCTCCCCGGGCAGGGTTTATACTCTGGAACAGTAAAGGTATCCTGTTAGGAGCATTGTACGTGGCATAATAGGCAATAAAAAGTGAGCAACAGCATGGCAATTAGAGTCCCTCAGCTCTGTAATTTTCAAGAAAAATAATATTTTGGAGCAATTTCTTTGCAGGGTTGATTTTCCGAAGCAAGCTATTCAAATGTCATATTTTAAATAATGCCTTATTAGCTCTGCTGTAATTGCTTCAAAGGAAGCTGAAGAAATGTGGTGGTTTTAGCTGGCGCAGAGTTAATTTTCTTCGCTGTAGGTTTCGCATGGGTTGTGTTTTGGATTTGTGCTGAACACAGGGTTGATAACACAGGGATGTTTTTGTTATTGCTGAGCAGTGCTTGCACAGCGTCAAGGCTTTTTCTGCTCCTCGCCCCACCAGTGAGGAGGCACAAGGAGTTGGGAGGGGACACAGCCAGGACAGCTGACCCCAGCTGACCCGAGGATATTCCATACCATGGCATCATGCTCAGCTGTAAACCAGGGGTAAGGCTGGCCCCAGGCTGCTGCTCAGGGACCGGCCAGACATCGGTCAGTTGGTGCTGAGCAACTGTTTTCACTTGTCTTTATTGGGGTTTGTTTCTCTCTCTTTGTTATTTTCCATTCCATTACAATTTCTTATTGTTACTATTACTATTTTATGTGGATTATTACGTTGTTCTTATCTCTTCCCATGAGCGTTCTCACTTTTGCCAGTGCAGTTCTCTCTCTCCCATCCTCCTGTAGCAGGGGTGAGCGAGTGGCTCTGTGGGGCTCAGTTGCAAGCTGGGGTTAAACCACAACAGTAACAAAGAGCTTACCATGATACCAGTTTTTGCAGGATATTGAAGGAGCTTTGAAAAAAAAAACCTTAAAAGCTCTGTTTAACGGCTTTGGTGGGCAGTGCCTAACACCTAAAATCAGGAAACTCCCAAATCCATGCCCACCCAGCACTCTGAGATGGGGCTAGCACCCTGGCTCGGGGGCAGTTTTGGGGCTGAGGGTGCTGTGGGGTCCAGTGGGCACAGCCTGAGCCTTAGGCAGTGTCCCTGTGTCCCTGCACTTTGGGATGCAAAATGCCCTATCACAGCAAGGGATGTAGTGATTGGCCAGGAACCAGTGTGGACCAGTGAAACTGATGTCTATAAATCCTGAAAGTGGCTTGGTTTGCTGAGCGAGGCTGTGCCCAGTGATCACACTGCGACATGGCCCCCTTGCCATGCCCCAGTGGGACCCTTGTCCCCCCTGCCTGGGTCCCCTCCAGCTCGGGCACATGCACCTACCCCTCCAAAATCAGCACAGGCTGTCTGGGGACACCTAACCGTGTTAAAACACGGTGGTGATCCATAAAAATCCGACTCAAAAGTGTGTTTCTTGAGCCGTGTGCTGGTGATTTTGTTGGGGTTAGTTCTGCTTTCTGGTGTGCCGCCTAGAACTCAAACATCATTTCAGTTTTAGTGGTGTGCCCCACAGCCAGGTCTTCTACTGGTGCAAAATAAGCCCCTCCTGTAAGGTCACAAGCAGTGCAGGTGTGAGGAGCCCGAGGCAGGGCTGCAGGAAAGCTTTTCTGGCAGCTGCCTGGCCAGTTTGCTCCGGACGGCTCGGAGCCGTGCCCTCCCCAGCATCAGTGCACACACATCACACCCTCAGTGCTCTCCTTTCTCATGAGGAAAGCGCTGTGATATGCAAGGAGAGAACATCTTCTATCCCTACAGTTTAACTCAAGCACAGGTGATTTCTGTGCTTGAGAAGCCAAGCAGTTCTCTGGCATAAGCATGTCTTACAAATGGGAAGTTTTAAGCTGTGTCTACCAGATCTGAGCTTAAACTCTGGTTTAGAAGTGACATCCCTTTAGTCAGTCTTTCCCATTTCCTTTTGGTTTTCCATCTGATGCTTAGCATCAGTTTAACGTGAAATAATCTGCTATATCTGAATGTCAGTCGTACCTTTTGGACAAGAAATAGATGAACAAGAAATAGATGAACGCTGTACTGCTGCTGGCTTCCAGTGATTGCCTTGGCACCTGCTGTATTAAAAGCACGTATGCTTTATGTGAAACTTATTCATTTATCAGCAGAAACCAGTGTAGCATCTGTGAGAACAATGCCATTCCTAAGGGCTACATAATGATTCAGAATTTAAATTTCAGATAGCACTATATAAAAATGATATACTCTAAGCCTCCCACAGCTCTCTGCACAAAACAGACTGAAAAATCCATCTGTTTTCCCACTAGAGAATTTCCCTCAGAGGGTATTAACCAGGGCTTTGGCTTATGTCAAACGTTTTTCTTTTTGTAATTCTCGTAGCGTAGTTTTTGCTGATGTTCCAGCAGTGACTTGTTCCAGAGGGCTCACACCTTAAATGTGAGCGGTGCAGGTTTCTGGTGAGGGACTGATGCGACTCAGGGAGATTTGGGGCAAACCCAATCTTCCCTGGAGTCTTTGAGGAAAGAGGTGAATTGAAAGGTGCCAGTGCAGTATTTACTGTTACAGCCATGCAGTTTCTCACCGTTGTTCCT
Organism: Cnemophilus loriae; assembly: GCA_013397755.1. Lineage (NCBI taxonomy): Eukaryota > Metazoa > Chordata > Aves > Passeriformes > Corvidae > Cnemophilus > Cnemophilus loriae. Next base: position 150,600 of record VZTF01006514.1, on the reverse strand, counting down.
GACTACTTTTTGATTTAGGAGTTCTGCTCTCTAAATAGTGTTTCCAAAAAGGGGAGTATGAATCTAATGGAGATCAGCTATTCTTGGTTTAAAATATTCTCTGGCTAATACAAGAATAACTCTGAGAAAGAGAACTGCTTGCAAACAGAAAAGTCTGTCCAATTCAGCCTGAAAGAAGAGAAACTCCTGAACTTAGTAAGGAGGGGAAAAAAAAAATCATGCTTACCAGCTGCTTTGAGTCCTGGTTGGCTTGCTGCAGTCTGTTTAGAGAATGAAGTCTGGCTATTGCCTTGCTATCCCTAAGGGCACTGGGAGCTGTCAGCTCAGACACTGCAGTTTCCATTTGCTATTGCGCATGCTGACCTAAAAGTTCGGTTTTCCCATTAATTTTTTCCTGGACATAACTTAAGTTTTGCAACACGTATATAATCCACTGGGATAGCTTGTGAAGATGGCCTTACAGGGAAAAGATGGGTTTGGGAATTGGACAGGAACTGGAAGAGCAGTGGTTTGCTGGAGAGCCTGTGTGAGAGCCTGCTCAGCCAGGGCTGTGCTTGTCCAGCACAGGCTGCTGCTCTCTGCAAACTGGGAAATTGCAAATTGTTAGTGGCTGGTGGAGAAAGCGTGTCCAGCTTGCAGTAATGCATGCACATGAGGCTTTCGGCGTGTTAGGAAATGAATTATTGTGGAATAAGTTTGGGCTTCTCTGTTTAACTGCAAGAACCATTCCTGCCTGGAGGCTGCTGCCACACCAAAGAAGGGCAAAGTTGTCTGAGGGGGAGGGCAGCACTGGGGGAGAGTTCCTTTTTAAGGCACCCAAGCGTGTGCCAGCGCTATTGTAAATGACTGGAGCAATTTCAGCCCTAGGATGGCTTTCCACCTATCGAGCTTTTTGGCTTTAGGTCAAAACAAAGTCTCTTTCTCCCTGTATCTGTCTCCTTCCAAAGCAGAGGTTGAACCTTAGCTAGCAGAGGCTTTCCTCTGCAGCTGCCCTGGGGCAGTTCGAAGTTAGCTAGGTGGAACCTTGGCAAACCTGGGCTCCCAAAATCATACCAGGAAAACATAGGGTGATGTGTGATGTTGCAACTGGGCATGCGGAGCTGGTGTGCTTATGAGAGGGGAAACTCATCCAGGTGAATGCCAGTATGGCAGTGTTCTGAATTGCTGAGTTGTTGTCAAGACCTGGCTATCTGGAGGGACTAAAAAGCTGGATAAACGAGCACATAAATAACTTTTAATATGTAGAGCTGGGAGTCAGCAAGAGTGAATTTTTAAGCCTGAGGAGAAGGTGCAGAAGGGAGGAGCCACAGGACAACTGCATACTGCCTGCCTTGTTTTGGTCAAGCCCTTAGTCCAGCATTTGAAGAATATCTTTAGTTTTTGTCAGATGCTGGGTTTTCCATGCAATGCTGAGACTTAAAACAATCTCTCATGCAACCCCAGTAAAATATGACAGTGGTCTAGTTGGATCTGTTTTGTTATAAGTGAGATTTTTCTAGAGCCACGTGATTTGTGTGCGTGCAATGCCAATGTTTCTGTCGAAGTCTCCTGAGCAATGAATGGAGGAGCAGGACCTCGGAACTGAAACTGGACCTGCTTTTGCTGTGGAGTGAGAGGTTTTCAGCTGCCCCTGCCTCAGATGTGAGCAAGACAAGGCTGGTTCCCCTGCCAGCTTTCGGCTTGAACCCCAAAATGTATGATTGGGATATTTGTTAGGCTGCCAGGAGTTGAGGATTGGACCTGAGGTGTTTAACAGCTAGTGCTGCAATTACCTCATGGTCTTTCAATTCACTTGTCAGGGAAATACCATAGCGATGAATTTTTCAGTGGTCCATCAAACATCTTCCCAAACATTATCCCTGCCCCCCAGAAGAGAGGTGGAAGTTTATCTCTGGGGGTCCAACCAGCTGATAGAACCCCTGGCACGCTTGCTTGCGGTTATGTTGTGTTGCACGCTTGGTTTGCAGATTGGTGCTGGCTCCTGTTCCTGCTGCAGCGGGAGGTACTGTACAGTCCGGGGAGCTGCTTCTGGCTTTGTGATGGGAAAACAAATCAAATGCCTTTGGCTCTGCCTGGTGACAAGCAAAACCTGCCACCAAATGTGGGCTGTCCTGGCAGTGCCCACAGCTGCGGTGCTCAGGGACAGCAGCTCCGGAGGGACTGGGGGGTGTTTTGGCATAGGGAAAGCTGCTGCTCACAAGTCCTGCAATTCTTTCTCTGCTTTGCTCCGTGGTCAGCAGCTCTCCTGTGTGGGACACGCTGCCAGTACCTAACTTGGCTACAGGCCTTGTGCTGAGCCTGGATGTTTCCTCTCTTGGATCTGATGCAAGCCAGCCAATGTGAAAAACACAAAACTGACTTGATGGATTGTGGCTCGCAGCTTTCAGTAAGAATTAAAAATAAGCACGAGGTTATATTTAGCCATCTATAAACAGGAATAAAATAGAGCAGAGGTTCATTATCAGCTGTGCTCTGTCAGATCCCTGCTGGTGTTGTTTGAGGGGTAGAAAGCTGCTTTGGTGGCAGGGAGGTTGGGACGGCTGCCTCAGCAGGAGGTTGGTGACTGTCCATGCCCTGCTGGCAGGGTCTGTGCCATGGGGCTGGGGCAGGAGCCCTCAGCTGCCCACCACTGTCCTCTCGCAGCGGGATCAAACCAGTACCACCGTGGAGCCCAGTTCCATGGGAACCCTCGTGCCTCTGCTTGTCCCTTCCTGAGACTGCTCCTCCACTGGGATCTGTCCCGAGCAATGTGCTCCGACTCACTGTCCCCCTGGGATGCCAGGTCATTCCCTTGTCTTCCCTCTGGCCCTGGATACCGCATGTCCCAGAAACAACACACCCTCCCCACTTTGCTAAAAATGGCCAAAACTGTTGATGCTGTCTGCCAGGCGGCCTGGCAGGCTGCTCCCTGCTATTTTGGTGCTGTCTGAGGCCGTGCGCCCCGGAGGGACCACGGCCTCTATGCCAGGGTCCACAGTCTCCATGCCAAGGGAGCTGCTGGCTCCGGCCACGGGCACTGCAGGCAGCTCGGACCAAGTCAGCTCCGGCCAAGTCCAATCCTGTGGCCAGCCAGACCCTGTGCCCATTCCTGCCACTGCCTCATGGGCACCTCCATTGGATGCAAGACAGCAGCGAGTGCTGAGGAGCCAACTCCAAAGAAAAAGCAGTAAAATGACTTGTGCTGCCATCTCCCCAAACCGCAATTCCCCGTGATCCCAGGCATCCTTGTGCGCCCTAAACCCTTCCCTGTACAGCCTTGTACTTCCCTCTAGTGGCTAATTATTAATGGGAGCTCTCCCTGTGCCACGCTGGACGGTGTCAGCCTGGTCCTGCGTGCCCTCGGAGCCTGCTCAGCCCCTTCCCCATGCAGCTGGCTCCTGTGGGATCGTGTGCCATTCATGTCCCCAGCAGTGCCAGCAGGGAGGCACAAGGGCCACCAGCATGACGTGTGGCACAGCCTTTCCTGTTACAAACTCACGGGCCCTGATGCTCCCCCTGGATTTTCCCACATGAGCGTGGGGAGGTGGCACAGCTCCAGGGACAGGCAGGTCTGGCAGCAGTGCCCAAGGCCACTCTGTGGGTGCAGTGGAGGTCAGGCCAGCCTGCAGCAGGGGACAGTGGCTTTCTGTGGCCATGGGAAAGCCCAGCTGGGCTGCGCAGGGTGGCTGCTCACCGTGGCCATGGCAGTGTGATGAGGGGTGGAGGGGGACAGGAGACCTCTGCTACAGAGCAGGGATGTACTAGAGGGGATGCTGGGCCAGCGTTTGGGTCCAGGGGGAAGGGGACACACCCCACTTGGGGTCTGGGGACATGGGACCCACTGCCACCCTCTGCCTTTGCTCGAGTCCAGCCTCCTGCCCAGTGCTGGGGTTCCCGATTTCTCGGCCCATTTCACACGGACAAACGGGCTCTTTTCTTCCCTGTGATGGGCAGCTTGGACAGAACAGCTCCTTGCCAGGCTTGAGCAACAGCATGGTTCTCTTCTTGGTGATTGCAAACAAACTTCCCTGGCCTCAGGGGATCCCTGCTTGGCTCCTGACGAGGCGAGGGATCTTGGCACAGCAGGATTTCTCATGCCGAAAGGGACATTGAGACGCGTTTGTGCAGAAAACAGAGCCCTGTAAATACTGCTCAAAGCTCCTTTTATTAATGTCCTAGCTGTTCCCAGGACGCTCGTTCCTGCGCTGCAAGCTCAGGGTGCTGCTTTGGCACCCCAGGCTGGCCAGGGGAAGGCAGCCAAGGCCCCGGGGAGGGAATTCTGCACGACCGCATCCAGCTGCCCTCTGCTCCCACGCCAGCCCGCAGGTGAGTCAGGTACTGGCTGCTTTCAGCACAGCCTGGTCTCGTTTGGGGGCTCCTTCGAGGCTGGGCAAGGGGCAGGGAATGGAATAAGCTCAGTGATGTGGCATGCGGTCACTCCCCTGGGACATCCCCTGCCGGAACGGCCCCCCCCAGCTTTCACTGCCAGCAGGGATCGCATCTTTCCGAGGAGGCACCTGAGAGCGAGCCTGTGCCTGGCTGAGCTCTTAATGAGGTGCTTAATGAGGTCGCCGCTTGCCCGTTAAAACGAGCAGCTCAGCGCAAGGAAGGAGAGCTGGCAGCCCCCCGCAGCCTGCTTGCGTTCAGCGGGACCGCGTTTATACAGAGTGCACGAATTATTTATTAGCAGAGCGTTTCTGAGTTATGCAGGCAAGGGAAATTTGCGCATTTCCTTCGCACAGAGGAGTTATCCCAGCCAGCCCCTCTGCCGCTTGGACAATAGATGGAGCTCACCGCCCTGCATCCGCACGCCCGGCCGAGGCTTCTGGACCGGGGACGTCCCCAAAGAGCCCCCGAGCTCGGGGACAGCCCCAGGACCCTCCGGGGGCAGCCAGGCCTGGGCAGTAGGGGGTGAGGGAGCCGTGACCCCAACCTGCTGGAAACAAAATGGAAGAGGAGAATTGAGGTTTGTCTGGGACTTTGCAACATTTGTTCAATGTGGTGGAGGTAATCCCAGCACAATTTCCATGGTCTTCCCACTCTAGGTCACACTTCTGTCCTTTTTAAAGAGGTGTCTGCCCCCAGTCCCCCATTTTTCTTCGTTTTTGGTTGCTGAGGGACAGAAATGGCACCATCTCCTCTTGTCACCTCTTCCCATCTTTCAGACTCCATACCTCCTGCTGTCGATTTGGGGTAGCAGGGTTGCTGGGGTGTCTGGGGGAACTGCGCAAAACAGAAGAGGGTATTTGCTCTGGGTCTGATGGCAAAGGGAGCATCTGGATCCCCAAAACCCCGAGCAGTTTGGCAGAACCTGGGGTGGTGTTGGTGGCTGCATGCTGGGGCCCAGTGCAGGCAGCAAGGAGCCATGGGATGCTGGAGCTCCTGTTCCTGGGGTTTCAGGGTACCCCCAGCCCTCCACACTGCAGCCAGCTGGGATTTAGGACTCCTCGCGAGGGGATTTTCTTTCTCTCTCTGCTCCTTTCCCCCAGACAAGGGCACAGGGAGGGCACAGGGAGGGTACAGGCAGGGCTCGTCGTTGCTCCATAAACCACAGCCCTCCCTCATCTGCTGTGTTTGGAAGCCCTGCCTGGTGACAGCCCGGTGCCATCCATGGCTGTGGTCACCCCAGCACTGGGGTGAAGGTCAGGAGCCCGCGGGGGAGATGACTCCTTCCCATCACACTTTGCTGTGCATTATGCAAGTTCAGCAGAACAATTTTTGGCTGTAGCAGTTTTTCCATTCACTCAGGTATTGATCCCGAGCCACCAGCCCAGTAACCTCTGCCGTGCATTAGCTGACTCCCTGTTGCAGATGATGGATGTGGGATGTGGCATGGGAGGGGGGGCTTTGGCTCTGGCCTGCTGGAGTCTGGGGCTCTTTTCCCAGTGCAGGACTCTCTGGACTGTCATCCAGCTGCCAGTGAGACTGGGTCACTGCGTTCTCAGATCAGTCCCTGCCTGCCTTCCAGAGAGTCTGTGCTCAAATTCAGTAATCCTTGAAAACACCAGTGAGGTGCTAAGGGATAACAGTTTGCTTGTTTCTCTCATCTACAAAATCTATCCACTTAGAAATGAGGATGTGATTAATTAAAGGCATTAAGAATCTTACATTGTCTGTAATGTGAAATATCGTTGCTCAATCTGAGTGATGCGTGCTTCACCAAGAAACTGTAAATCTGTTCAAAAATTATTACCCTGTGTTTTTACTTTGGGCATCAATCATCCCAAAGTGCTCTGTGGGAAGTCACAGAGAATGACACATCTGTGACACTTATGATTGGGAATTTCTTTGTGCTTTACAGAAGGTGTTTGTGATTACTGTAGGACTAATAAAAGCTTGTGGTATCTTCAATTATTCATTTTTATAAGAGCTTGTTCTCCTGATTTGAGCAGTCAAAACCACACTGTCACTGGTTTTAGCAGTAAATTGTAGGTTTTTTTCTGCAATAGAATGACTTTGCCTCCACTTTGCCTCTGTTCTACATGAGAAACAATGGTGGTTCACTCAGCCATCACAACATTTTATATGTTTCTGGCTTTGGAAAGCCCCTTTCTTTGGAAAGGCAGTCTGGCAGCTCGGGTGGCAGCCAGCTGACCCTTGTGGCCGCAGCACCTTGCCTTGTGGCTGCCAGGAGTGGACGTGCGAGCTGGACAAGCAGATCTGGCAGCTGGGAGCAGACTGGGGGCATCAACACCCTGCTCCTGCAGATGTGAGGAACTGGGGGAACTCTGGAGGAGTGACAGGACATATTCAGGCTGTGGTGCTGGCTGTGCTAGGCTGTGGTCAGCAGCCTAGTGAGAGCTTGTTCCTTCGTGCTGGCAGCTTGGCCTGGGCAGAGCTATGACCTGCTGTTTTAAAAATCCTTTACAAATGCACACACAAAGCTTGTGCTGGTTTGTGCCAGTGCCCCTGACCTGGAGCTGGATGCCAGGGACCCTTTGCTCCGGGCACACGGCAGCTGTGAGAGCCTTAGTGCTGCTCACCTGGGCTGGACACAGCTTCTATGCTCACATGGCAGTCCTGGGGGACTGGGCCCCTGGATACCGAACCCACAGGCAAACCAGATGTCCTGAACTCTCCTGCCATTGCACACAGCCTCCTGCTCCTGCCGTGCCCTGGCTGTTCCCCCTGGCAGGACGGGTACGCCAGCCGTGAGCCTCGGGGTGCCCTGGTGTGCTGGGCTCAGATCCTGCCACCTTGGCATCACTGGAGTCTCCTCCTGCAAAAGCTGTAGAGCTAGACAGGCAGGTGGGAGTGAAAGTACTTCTAAATAAAACACATTTTCTCGTGCTCCTTTATAGGTTTTTAATGGGATTCGTATGTCCCCGCCTGGCCCGTCGCCTGCAGCCAGGCGCTCCCCTTCCTCCTGCTCTTCACTGCAGTGTTTTCTGTGGACTGGGTTCAACTGGATAATTTCACCTCCTTTTGTATTTATAATCCCTACGAGGGCGGTGTCTTTAACAAAGACTATTCCTTCCCATTGCTTTGGCAAAGCAAGCAGCAGCTCCCTGCTGTGTCTCTGCTCAGATGACACAGAGGTTCTCTGAATAGCAAAGAGAGAAAACAAAAAGAAACAGCGTAGATGCTTTCTTTTTCCAGGCAGCTACACATTTCCACCTCATGATACACATATCCACCTCATGGAAAATTCCCTCCAGTACTTTAGATTTTTCCTTTTCATGTGCCTGCATCCACAAGGCTCTGCCTGTGAAGCCCACTGCTGGCTTATAGATGGAGATGGGGACATCAGAGAGTGTCTGACAGGAGGAGAGGAGTGAGAAAGGGGCTTTTTTCCCCACAGCCACAGAGGAAAGAGTAAGGAAATACAGAGGATCCAAATGAGATATGATATAGGTATTCTTCATGAGAAACACCCCAGGACCTGCAGTCTGGGACTGCAGTGGGCAAGTGGTTCAGCTAAAAAGTCATTTAATTCCTATCATGGAACAAGCCATTCCTTGTGCTTGATCAAGGCTCAGACTGGAGGCAGGAATGGCATTGCCTCATTTTCCCAGGGCAGGGCACCGGTGCCCGCTGACCCCAGGCCCTTTCCATCCCACTGGCTCTCTCAGCAGGGAAACCCTTGGGCAAACTTCCCACCAGTGTCTTCGGAAGGGACTGCTGGTGGCATGTGGGCACTGAGACCTCACCTGCCCCGCGTGGCTGTGCAGCCCTGATCTGCCCTCCCAAAATGCAGGTGTCCCTCGCCCCCGTGGGCACCAGCACCAGCCGACTGCGCCAGCGCCATCGCTGCCCCCGCTGGGTTTCTGGGGGCATGTGCAAAATCCAGCCCCTGAACCCCACTGCTTGTTTGTCTGTTTGTTGTCTCTTGGCTTGCTCTCTGCAAATATTTGTATGCAGCTGAACCAGAAATAATTGCTCACAGCTCTGCCATGGGGGTTTGTGATGAGCCTGTGAGCGCCAGCGTGTGTGTGCCGGAGATAATCTGGGTGCTTTTGTGCTCAGTGGCTCTGGCATCTCTCACTGTATCCCTTTTGTTTCTGGGCTCTGTTTGTCTCCCACTCTCCCCTCAGTGCGTGGTGCCTTTTCTGATACCTCTGAAAATAACTAACTTCACGTCTTGGTCATTCCTTTGTATTTGCTTCTGGAAAGTAGGAAAGCAGCATCTCTGAGTGTGTCCCCGGTGACTGCTGCTCACACAGCGTGTGTCTTTATGGTTCAATTAAAAATGTTATGACATTTCTCCAGCAGACCCTGCCACCATCCTGGCGAAGCATTTGCTACCTTGATAGCATTTTCCAGTTTGTGAGTGCAAGGTATTACACCAGCCCTTCCCTCTGGGACAGCACGCTCTGGCTGCACTGCAATGACTCCAAAATGCAGAGTGTTTCTGACGCTCTGAAATAGAGATAAAATGTAGCCCCCAAGGACGTTGCTAAAGCGTTTCTCCAAGACTCAGATTACCTGATTTTTGAAGAGGAATAAATACAACTAAATTAACCACAAAGTTCTCTTCTTCTCCCAGCAGACTTCCACTGCCTCACCTGGGACACAGGGTTCTTCTTGGCCATATGGGTCCAAAGCTGTGGCTCTCCTGCTTCCCAGAGCAGCTCTGGCACCTGCAGGAAAGTTTCATACAGGCTTATCAAAGAGGAGCATTGGCCACGTTGCATTGCCCAAAAGAAATATTCTTCTGTCCCTGTCCTGATGACTTTACCCAGCTTCCCTCCATCAGTTTGTTACTCTTGTTTCTGACACTGCTCTTCTTCCTCACCTTCTGCACATTCAGTTTGTTATCTGCAGCCAGTCCTGAGCATGACATGAACCTGTCGGCACTGGAATCATATTTTCCACTGCTAGCGTCAGAAGGCAGCATAAACCAACCTGTATGGCCAGTGACAGGGCTACGGTTGAGACCTCGTGCATGATGACATTTCCTACAGGTGGATAAGGAAGCACCGATGACGAGAGGTTGGAAAGGAGCGTGGGGGGGAACCTGGCTCAGCTGCAGCTCCTCTCCACCAGCATATGCTGAGGCTCCTGCACAGGGGCCCAGCCTCAGGTACAGCAACCCTGCTGCTGTTCCCTTGTGGAGCAGGCAGTGAAACCCGGCGGTTCAGCGCCCGTCACAGCCCCGGTAAGTCAGCAGCGGGGGCGGAAACCTCCGCTGTGGTTTGCTCTCAGTATTGCTCAGCTCCATCCACTCTGCTTGGGCTCTCAGTTCCTCTGCAGCCTCTCTTGCTCCTGAATTGGGAACGTGCTTCCCCCGGAGTGTGCCCTCCGCTTTGTGCAGGGAAGCCAGAGAGTGAGCAGCTGCAGCAGAGACTGGGATGTTGCATTTCATGGCAAAACTTGCTTTTCCCAGCACGTCTGGTTTTGAAGGTGGAGGCCTGTGGCTGACTCCTTGCAACAGATGGGACCTTACCCACAGTTATCACTCAGTTAGTCTGTTCTCCAAGAAGGTTGTTAAGATGCTGCTGGTGGGTTTTAAACCAGAAGCGGCCTTTCAGAAGCCTTATGAAGTTTTGGTTGTGTTTTTCTATTGCTTACCAGCACATCAGTATATTGCTTGTATTACCCTAAGGTTTATGGTGTCCCTCCTGCCTGTGGAAGGGCTGAAGCACAGGGTGCAGGCTGTTTCCTAAAGCAGTGCCTTCCTAAGAGCGCAGAGAGATCTTAGCGTGGGATGAGGTTGGTTGTTTTCACCCCTGGAGGAAATCAGCTGAAGCCTCCGGTGTGGGAAAGCATCTGCTGCCTGCCTCACCACCAAATATAACCTCTCACACTAAGCACAGGGAAATGTCTGTTCTGCATACTTGTTTCGCTCTGAACACAGGCAAGCATTGTCATCCTTTGATTTTCACAGAAAAGGAGCCAGCTCTGTTGTCTCTCTCACTTTTCTTTGAGATGATTATTTTAATCATTCCCTCAGGTTATATCTGGCACCTTGCACACATGGCAGCTCTGCCCATAGGCTGGCCCTGCTCTGGCCTCTCTCTGTTCCCACCATCTCCGTGCTCCTTCTGACCGTCTCCTGCCTTTTTTGCTTGGTGTGGATTTTGCGGGAAGCCTTTCTTCAGAGCTCCTGTTTCTGTCCCCTCGGGCACGTTCCTGAGGTTTCCATGCTGCTCTGCTGGGATATTGCTCTGCTTTCCCACCCAGCCATGCAGCCCCACTCCTTCTTGTGCTGTGTGTGCTGCCCTGTTCCAGCTGTGGGTTTCTATATTTGAGGAGGAATATTCTGGCAATCTCTTCTTTTAAGTTTCCGAGCCCATTATCCCCTGAGTGAAGAATTCCTCAGTCCTCCAGAAGACAACATATAATTTGGGTGGTTTTGTGCTGTGTATAAAAGCTTCTTAACAAGTTTCCTGCTCCTTTTGTTTCTCTTAAATCCAAAATTTTTCAAAGTTTGATCTATGAATGTGGTCTCTTTAAAATCTCTGTGGAACACCACGATAACCTGCTTACTCTTCTCCATTTGACTTTTGAGCAGACCTCCTGCCTCTGATTTAGACATATTAAATAAAAAACGGGGCTTTTATTCATCTCCCCTTTCAGGCTCCCTTTGCTTCCTCGAAAAGCTGGAGTTTGTGCTTGAATCTTTTTCAACTGTCACAAGTATTTTGGGGAGCCTGAGGTAGGTTAGATTTTATAGCTACTCTCTTCCACATTCCATACCTGCTTTTCCTCCCTGTTGCTGGGTTTAGACCTTCACCTTTTGTCCCCTGCAGCACTGAGATCTCTAGGAAGGACTTTGCAATGCGCTTTGGCCAAGTCACTAATATAATGTTGGGAAAGATTTGCATGTTTCTCTCAGGTTGCAGCTGCCAAAAGAACAACAGCTGCTCTAAACCCAAACCACCTTTCAGCTGGAACCTTCTGGCATTTGCAATCCCAACCCCTTGCAGATGGGGCTGCAAACCTCAGCGTCCTCCCGCAGCTCTGCACACAGGCATCTGTGCTGAGCCTGGCCCTGCCCTGGGCTCCTGGGAGGGAACACTCGTGCGTGAGGGAATGGGGCCAGCGGCTGCAGGTGGCCCTGTGCCAACACATTCAAAGCAGACGTCGGAAAAGCTTCACTTCTCCTTCAAGGAAGATGCTGTCCAGGCCAGCTTCCTCTTTCCAGCCAGACACATGGAGGGGGCTCTGGCGCTCGTCCCTCTGCTGCACGGCAAAGGCCGGTGGCCACACATCTTCCCCTTGGGGACATTTGGCTTCACCAGCCCTGCAGGACACCACGGCCGAATCTGCTGCCAGAGGTCATTGGGGGATGCACCCTGCCACTGTGGAAACAGGAAATGGTAAGAGGCTAAACTTTTTTTTAGAGCTCAGTTGGCTATTGAGAAAGTGAAGAGTTATTTGTTGTTCTTATCTAGCAGTGAGTCTTTGCTTCCTGTGTTTTTGTAGGTAATGCAGAAGTCGTCTTCCTTTGTGAACTTCATTTCTGCAAGATCTTTGCTCAGTTCACAGCTTCCCCTTCACACACCGTTGTGTAAAAGGTTCTCTGGTCACATCTGATTCTGAAGTTGTGTCTTGAAGAGATGCCAGAGATGAGGGCTGAGAGGGGCCAGGGATAATCCCTGTTTAGAGCTGTGGAGTTTGGGGATTTGCAGTCGGTGTCTTGTCTGTGCACAAACAGATGGAAGGATAAAGCTCCAGAACAGGCAGAGAGCACAGTGCCTGTGAACATTGGCATTGATGGGTGTGTGGAGGGGCAGAGCCTGGGCTGGGGCAGCACATCAGGGTGCTGGCATCCAGGGAGTGGCTGTTGTGCATCCAGGGAGTGGCTGCTGTGCACCCAGAAGGACAGACCACTCCTGCACTGGGCCTGCTGCCTTTGCAGGTGGAAGGACACCCTGAGGGATATCCTTGGAGACTGGAGTAACCAGGCTTGGTCTGAGCTTTTATTTCATTAAGTGTTAAGAAAAATAGATTCGATCATCTTCTCTGGCATGGGGAAATTTTAAGCAAATAGATCTGGTGACACTTAGAATTCTTAGAAAACGGGGTGAAGGAGATGCAGGAGAGGGGAGGGCCGTGTTCCCTGTGTTCTGAGCTGGGCAGGCTGCAAGGGCAGATGTTCTGCCCCCTCCTTTAATTAGCAAGTTAATCACAGCACTACCTTTGGAGGGAAAGCCTTGTCCCTGGGGACCCTGCACTCCCGCAGACATCCTGGGAGTATTGGTGGGGAGCCTCTGTTCACTGAGCACCGCATGTTTTGACATTTCCTGCAGCACATGGATCCACATCACTGCTGTCCTCCCTCCACCTTTTGGACTCACAAGCCACCTCCCTGGCAGGAGATAAATCATCCTTGGAATGGCAGCCCCCAAATCTGGGCGAACAGGTGAGCAGATCTTAGAAGGACCACAGCCATGGGGGTGATGGCTGACACAGAATCCCTGCCATCCCTCCCTTGCCTTGGGGCTGTCTCCACACAGGTCCCTGGAGAACGATGTTCTGCCTTTGCTGCCATCTCGCCCTCACAAGCAGGAGGAGAGGACTTGGCCTGAAGCTTGTGTACCTCCTCATCGGCTGTACAACTGTGGAAACAAAGGAGAGCAGGAGCTCAGAGGATGTCGAGCTTCTGAGCTGGCCAGGAAGTGCTCACACCCAAGCCTGGAGAGTCACTGCTGCCCACCAGAGAGGGGTTTGGCCTGTGCCATTGACAGGAATTGCGTCAGGGATTCTGCCCATGCCTAGATGGAAATGGGACTTCCTGAGGTTGAGATAGGCTAAGAGAAAGCAGTGAAGCCAGTCTGGCAGGGAAAGTGTGGGCAAGAGGCTGCGTGGGGCAGGGGAGGCATTGCTGAGCAGCCTGCAGCTCCAGAAATGCTTCAGAAAGCCATGATCACAGAAAGACAGGCACAAAAATAACATGTGGAAAGGTTGTGTGGCATGGAGACAGGATCAAGTCGCAAGCAGTTCAAAATCTAATGGGGGCAAGTAAAAGAAGAGCCCGTGTTGGAGATATGAGAAGGGCACCTTGCGAGACAGTGTGGGCATGGGGGCTGAAGTGTTCCTCGTTAGAAGAAGTGGGAAATATGGGAAAAGAAAGATGAGAAGGCTGCTGTAACACCTGTAGGAACAAAGTGTTAAATGCATGAAAGACAAAAATCGTCGTGGCATTAAAAATAAAATATATCAAGAAAGCATGGGCCAAGCAGGCAGCACTTCAAACTCATGAAAGAAAATAGTTATAGCAAGTGTGAAGGAATATGATCCTACACACCCAAATAAGGGTGGAGGAGTCAGGTCATTGTTGGCACTATAAAAAATTAAGGTGACAGTAACTGGAGTCAGTCTTGCAGAAAGCAGTGGGTGAGATGGAGACTGTTTTAAGAACAGGCCAAAGTTCCTCTGATGCACCATTTGTGCTTCAGCGACTAGAAAGGGAAGCAGGGTAGGAAGTGAGCAGGGAATGGAAAGTGTTTGCCATTTTCCTCATCTTTAGAAAGTTCCCTCTTAGTTTTGCAAGGAGGGGAAGCAGTGAAATTACAGTGAAAGCAGCAGCAATCACCCAGACGTGTGCAGGGTGGGAGGTTTCTGTATCCCTCATCAAGCTGGGAAGGAGGTGACAGTTTTAAGTCAGTGCCAGGAGGAGACAGTGTTTTTGTTCGATTTTCCACACACTGCATTTAAACCTCCTGCATCAGGTGCTCCCTCCTGTCTGAAGAGGCACCCCCACACCCTCACTTAAACACTTCTAAAGCAAACCAGAGCAAATGGCATGGGCAGGGTGGCCTTAGGAGGAAGGAGTGCTGCTTCCCAAATGCTTTGCTTGTGTCTGTATTTTTGCAGTTAAATATACCAGTCAGTATAAATCACTGTCTGAAATTCCTGTACATGTGTTTTCAACCGGTGACATCTTTATTTGCCCTGACTCCTTATTTATCTGGGATCTCAGGGTCAGGGAAGAATCCTGCATGTGTTTTCCTTCAGCAGTATAAACATCACTTCTCTCCTGCCTCAGCTGCACGCTTCCCAGTGGGCTGTGGGTCCCCGGGGTAATTCTGGTGCTTTTAGGGATACTGTGCTTTACCATAAGTGCTCTGGTGCTCGTGGGCATGCTGCAGAGCAGGGTTTGCCATCAGCAGCGTTGCACAGCACTCCCCTGCAGCCGGAGCTCTCCTGTGAGCCTTGAATCCTGCACCAGCACGGCGAGCGGTGCCTCCTGCTGCACAAAAGGATGTGGAAGAACCGAGGCACAGCTAGCCTGGCCATCAGAGCCTGCACTTTGCAGGACAGTGGGAAGAGGGAAGGTTTTTTTGGATCCTGGCCCACAGGTGTAAGCAGTATAACCTAGAGCTGAAATATTTTATTTGGACAAGTTCCAAAGTTTTAACTTTGACAACTTCCGCCGCTGACGTCTCAAAAGGAAGTGCTGCCTCTGTCCTGCACCACATGCACGGCATGAGTGGAGCCACGCTTCTGCCAGGAGGGCTAAAAATCCATCTGGATGTGCTGCTTTTTTATTTCGTTTTTGCACCTTCTGTTTCCCATTTTTATTTTTCATGAGAAACCAGCAGTCACGTAGTAACTGGTGCTGCTGGGTGAGTCCACCAGAAGCGTGGTGAAGGACAGCAATTTCTCTAAAACAGCACGCATGCCGTGAATTTGAAAGAGAGATAACTTCAATTATCCTTGCCATACAAGCAGCAGTGCTGGGGAGTTTTCTGGGAGCCGTGGGCAGGAGGGGCAGCCCTGGCAGCAGAGAGGAGCCTGTTCTTGCTGGAGCAGGAGAACAGCAGGGCTGAGCTGCTGCTGCGGCACCAGCCAGGGCAGCGCAACACCCGAACCGCCCGGGGATGCTGCAGCGTCGAAATGGGGCTGAGGCAAACAGGAGATTCCATCTGCTTCTGGGAAGGGGCTGGGAAGGAGCAGCCATCGGCTCGGGGATGCCGCTGCCCTGTGTAAATCCGTTTCTCTTTCATTCCTAACTGGCACCGTGCAGGCAGCAGGCACCGCAGGGGAGGTGGCTGCTTAGGTCTCGTTCCTGTGACATGAGGCAAGCAGGACTGTGGCCACATGGGGTGGTCTGACACCCAGGAGTCATGTGGTGGCCAGGCACTGGAGCAATGACAGACTTTTCCCCTGAGAGTATTTTGGAAGTCATCCCCCAAAAAAGTGCATCTTGATGTTAAATTAGAGTAACGGGCTGACAAGCTTTCCTGCCAACCAAACTCCCCGCTATGCTGCTAGTAGAAGAAATTCTAGATATTTTATTAAATCATGAAGCTGTGGGGCTCAGGGCGAGCATGGTCCCAGTCCCCAGTTTGTCACATCAGGGTTCATTTGCAGTAAATTTTGCTGCGATGCTACCAAGTATCACAAGCGTTGGCATTCCTGGAAAGTGCTTTTTCAGGCACTGCTGAAGTAGGTGCTGCGTGAGCTCTTTTTAGGCCTATTTTGGACGTAGTTTAAAAAGTCAGCACACCAGATAGCTGCATCCTGTTGGATACCTTGCCTCCCCTATTGTCTTTTCTCAAACAAGGATTCAAAGCATGGGCACAGGACATGCTGTAATCAGCATTTACAGCACCCTCACAATAACCTCCTCTTGCACTTCTTGAGGAAACCAACATCAAGACTGAACACGAAATAATTTTATTTGTTGATCTTAAAATCCCCTGAATAGCTGGCTCCAGAATCAGGAGGAGAAGTACACTTGAATTTCCACTGAACTGTCACAAAAAGAGAAGCCAAATACCTCTCATTACCTCAGTCAGTTCTCTGGAAATCTTAAAAATGCAGAATCCGCACATTGTTGTGTTAAGCAACATCTTCCTGGGACTGTGGGGTGGAGCTTCTTGCCCACAGGAGTGTGGATCGGCGGGGTGAGGGCTTTAAAATCTGTCCCTGAACTTCCACATTTGTGACTTGAAAATGCAATAAGCAATAATGGTAAGCAATAACGCATTAAGGTAAGCAATCATTTCTTAAATTTTGCTTAATACATCCTTTTAAGTCAGACAACTCCATCAATCAGATGAGAACACCGTGCAGAAGTGTGGATGGAGCCCGTGCAAGGCCCCCCATCGCTGCCTCGCTTTGCCAGGGACAGGCAGGGACTGGGAGAGGTGACACCCTCCGGTGAGCACAGCCCAAAATCTCTGGCCCAACCCAAAGCACTCCCTGCACACACTGGGATCACGTGGTGGGTACAAAACCACTCCACAGCCCAGATGATGCTGGAAATGAGGGTTTCTGCCGAGGCCACCCTTCTCTGTTCAGTGTGTGCTGAGTTTGGATGCATCTTTAAAGGTTTCTCAGACTTACTGGGTTGAGTGCAGCTCAGATAAGCTCCTAATTCTGCACCTCCACACAAACATACACCAGCTAGGGTAAGAAACAGGGAGTCTGGACACGCTGTTTCTTAATTCTGGGCTGGGCTGGAACATCTCTGTAGGAGATGTTGCATCTGTCCAGGATTCTGAGGAGTTGGATGTCCTGATGAGAACTGCTTTAAAATGTTTTCTTGAATTTATTTTTCCAATTAACTAACCTTTTGCTGGGTGTTTTGGGTGGGTTGTTTTTTTTTTCCTAACAAATGTAAGAAAAATATTTTTATTAAATTCCATCAATAAAAGCATTTTGAATTGAGTGGTTTTCATGTTGGAGTTTCTGGTTTTCATGAAAATGTTCTGTTGCCACTAATGGCAGGTGCTGACCGGAGTGGCTGAAGTGTTTTTTCAGGGTCTGACTTTGGACTGCCTTGTAATGAAATGGTTTATTGTGCACAGTCTAATTACTATAGACTGACAATCAAACAGGATGACTCAGCCAGCCCCGGACCAAGCTCATTGGATTTTTGAGCCGTGTGGATTGTTTGCATTTCACAGGGGACAAAATTATAATACTCCTGTAAAAGCAGCTTCTGGCTCAGAATATTCCTCTGGACAATAAAAGAAAGACCCTGCACAACTTCAGGGCACCGTGACCGTGTCAGATGTGCTTTTATCTTTGACTTGTGATGGTTTACAGTAGAGAGAGGAGAGGAGAGGAGAGGGGTTTGGTGTGTTACTACTTCAGGACTGTGCAGTTCACCTTCACGGGGAAGGCTGTTGCCTCCCCAGTCACTCCTTTCCCCACCCGTACTCCCCCCCAAAAAAATTAAAATAAAAGTGCCAAAACACAAACCCAAATACTTCAGAGACCCCAGGGAGCGAGAGACCAGAGCCTGTGGAAGCTTTTCACTTAAATGCAAAGTCAGGCACATTTGGGCTGACTTTGCAGAGAAGCAAACTGCTGCTCTCAGAGCTGGGCCAGGGGGATAATCCAAAGCTATCTAAAGTCTGGATTACCACAAAGTAAGCAAAGTCTTGGGACTGTCTTCAACCAAAGTCTGAGTGGGGATAACTGATAGTCGTGTCTTGGCATAGACAGCTGCACTCTGCATCTGCAAAGGGAAGGGCAGCTCTTCTGCAGGCAGGAAATCTTTCAAGGATGGGCACAGGCCTCTGCTGACCCCCAGGAATGAACACTGACCATGGAGTGGCTGCAGTCCGCTGCACTCTTCCTGCCAGCCTGAAAAAACAAGCAGCCAGGAGAAAGAAACGAGACTCTGCACGAGGGCTCCTCTTGCCCAAGAGCCTGGGCTGGGGAACTCCGCTCTTGTCCAAGGAAATTCCTCTTGCTCATCTCTTGACCTCCCAGACTGTTGGCTGCGCTCCAAGGAAGACATCCTCCTCCTCCTCCTCCTCCTCCGGAGCACTGACGGGGCTGCAGCAGCCTTACCTCCAGGAAATGAGTTAGTGAAAATTCCCAGTACTCCCCCTCCCTTTCTGCTTGTACCAGCTTCGCCCGGGAAATCCCAGTCGCCTCCTGCTGCTGCCTTAGTAGGTTATGGCTCGCAGGGTAGGTGACACTGGACTTTCTTCCAGAATTAGGACATTGCCTCAGATGTTCGGGTGGTAATTTAAAGATGTTTCAGTCACATTCTGAACTTACCCAATCTACAAATTGGTCTTTGGAGGACAGCAGGTTCTGTGGCAATAGCAAGGGCCTCCAGCCCCCTGCTGACGTTGCGTAACCTCCGTGATCTGCAGAAAAGGATTTCCTTATTTTCTTTGTAGAAAGGCTAATGTGCCCCCCCTTTTTCTTTTTTTCCTGTAACCATGATCAAGATAATGTGCAGGAGTGAGGGGGAAAACATCACTCGAAATCTGATTCTGCTAAGCTTAAAAGTCTATGAGTTCTTCTCTTACCTAAATAACTCTCAATGCCATTTTCTTGCCCACTTTATACTCTCAAAGAGCTGAAGACTTCAGCAATGTACATAATCACGGATGCCGGTTGCAGGAATCATTCTAGGTCTTCGTTGTTCAGACTCGAATCTTCTCTACCGTGTGAAGAAAACAAAGAAAATTCTACCTGCAGTTTATTTTTAGCTTGGCTGGAACATAACAGCGAAGGGAGTGGTGTGATTTTTCTCATTGGCACGTTGCTGTGCATCATGATCTGGCTTCAGAGCAACCTCCTCCAGTGCCAGCGTGGGAGGAGGTGTGAGGTGAGTGGGGCTGGGTTGCCTCTGTCTGCGTATTTGCTGTTCTGCCCTGCTGCTGTAAAATAATAATCACAGCCCTGGGAGGTTATAAAACAGTGTACCTGGGGTTGTGCCGTGCCCAGAGCACGGCGTGGGACCCCGGAGGCAGAGGAGCAATGTGGTCAGTCCCCGTGACCAAAAACCACATCTGAGAAAGCCCCAGCTGCCGTGACCTGCCACCCTGGGTTTCACTCCTCCTGCTGGGCAGGGGCTGGATCGTGCAAAGAATCCAACACCCTGCCAGGGCCTGGTAAATGCAGTGCCTGAGCAGAGCAAAGAGTGACTGCTGTGTTTAACACGTGCTGTGTACTTCACCTCACGCCTTTCCCCACCGCCCTGACCCTGCTGCTGGGCAGAGGCAAACCTGGGCTGCTCCGACAGGGAGCTGAGCACAGGGGCATCCCTGGTGAGCCACATCCCAGCTCAGGGTCTGGCCCCCTCTGCCTCCTCTGACAGATGAAGGGAGGATGAGCTGCTGTGCCATCCTAAACTCTGTGCTTGCGCTGGTAGAATTGGAGAAGAAACCGCGGCCCACAGGCTGCTGGGATTTGTGCTGACCCATTCATGTGCAGGCAGGAGCCTAGCTCAGAGTGAGATTTTGCTTTCTTCCATGGGAGGCAGCTCAGTGACACAGAATTTTCCAGCCAAAAAGATGGGATCTGCCTGTTTCAGCTTGGGCTGTGTGGAGACTTGCATTTGTAACGCCTGCAACTGCGATCTGAGACAACTGGAGCTGCCTCATTGTTGCTGTGTGCGTACGCTGCGCGTGTGCCAGCGTGGGTTATACATCCTCCTTCTCCTTGCTCCTGCTGCTTGGGCTGTGCTGTTTCTGTCACAGTTCAATGTGTCATGTTTTTATTGAGTAGCAACGTCCCAACCGAAGAGGTAAATACAACACAGGCAAAATGAATCACGGGCTCTGGTGGACTTGCTCAGCCCCAGGAGACTGGAGCAGGCCAAGGGATGAAACACCGTGGAGTAGCTCTCGTTTTCTTCACTTTTGCCTGCAAAGTGCACCCATGGGAATTCAGAAAACAATATTCATCCTGCCTGTGCAAGAATCCAAGGATCCTAAAGGGGCCAGGAGGAAAAGCAGGGGGCTTTTCCCTTTTTTTTTGGGCAGGGGGCGAGAGGGCTAAGTGGCATCGCGCTCCTCTTTGCTCAGCGTCCTTCTCTGAGGAGGGGTCTGGCTGCTGCCGCTGCCTGGGGAGCCTGGCCAGGGGCTGGATGGGCACCGGTCTTACCAAAAAATCCTTGGTCAGTGCCGAGCACGGCAGGCTGAACACGAGCCTCTAACGACACTCCCACTATGAGAAGAATAAATGAAATGAAGAATACAGACAGAAGTGCACTTGTACACACCATGTAACCCTTTCCCTGTGCTCAGGGCTGGGCAGGCTTCAGGACAGATGTCAAAAGATACAGCCTGACCGGGGAAGAACCAGAGATGGGCAGCAAGGAAGACTGGAGGACTTGGAAACGTGACCTGGGAGGGCAGGAGGGATGAACTGGCATTGGTTAATCCAGAGGAAGGAGGACTAGGGAGACGAGTTAAGCCTCTACGTGTATAAAAGACTACCACAGAGTAAGGCAGTAAATCGGTCTCCCACTGGGGATAGGGGAAAATTACAACAATATTTTTGAAAAGACATTGAGAGGAACTTTCCAACTGCAGGATAAATAAGGACTGGAAAAGATACAGGTTGGCACATCTCCACCAACAGATGTTTTTAAGACCAGGTTAGAAAAACCTCTGTCAAGAATGCAGGTTTTGGCAGCAAGGAAGGACAATGTCGGGTGTTAAGATTAATTTCAGTATCTTTTGTTAGCTGGTTTCACTGTGCAGAAGCCAGAAGCTTCTGGAGAAAATTTCTGCCATTGCACAGGGCGAAGGTATTCATGCATATCCCGAGCAAGGTGAGACTTCCCTGCAACTGCTCTGCCCAGCGCGCGTGGTTTCCCTGCAGTTCAAGGACAGTCAGGTCAGGCAATCGAGGAGGTGGCAACTTTTTATCATAAAGCTATGAGAGCTTTAAGCAAAGAGCTAAGGAATTGAAGATGTGGCAAAATATCTTTTCATGTAAAAGCCACTCAAACCCACCTTTACGGGCCTGTCGGTAAAGGAAGGAGTCTTTGAGGAAGATTCCTTTTAAAAGCCCCCTAAAAGCATTCTGTCTTGTTCTCGAACTTCTAATATTAGCAGGCACAGAGCATAAATATTAATCACTTCACTGAGCAGCTGAGTGCTGCTCGGTGATGTTTCTAGCATTGCCCAGGTAAGTGTGCCCCTTCCCCACTGATTCAGTCTCGACTGGAAGTCACACACGCAGCCCAGAAAATCGGCAAATTTTCAGCTGCAGATGCCGGGGGTGGTACAGGAATCCCTGAACTGGCCTGGGATGTGGCTGGGACAGGACAAGAGCACGCTTGGACGAGAGCCACCTTTATATGCTGTTCTTCTTCTGACTCTGCCCATCTCTTTCGAGTGACAAATCGAGAGGGGTGACTATGACTCCCAGCACTTTTCCCTGAACTGCTTGTTCTGCAGCATAGGAAAAAATGACTTGGACGAAGATGCTGATGCCAGCTTTGTTCTCCAGAAAGAAGCTCTGCTGGAAGGTAGGAGTCATGAGCCTGAAAAAGCCAACACAGCTCAGCACAGCCCTCTGGAATTTGGATGCTCTCCCTCACTCCCCCTGTGGTCTCCTGTGCTGCTTTCCCCCGGGGGTATGGCAAGGCGAGTGGGTGAGGTTCATCCCCCAGAGGCTCCGGGGCTCCAGCACACTGCTTTCGGTTATCTGCAGATTTTGTAAGAGTTTCCAAAGGTGGGGGAAGGGTTTTCTCCACCATGGGTGGTCCCTGTCAGGTACCCTCATGGTCTTAAACCTCATTAGAGCAAGACGGGAGGGATGAGCTCTGTGTGTGTGTGTGTGTGTGTGCATGTGTGTGTGTTGGGGGAGTGTTACAGTGGTTTGGGCATTTCTGTACAATCCAAGCAGGTGAAATTGTTAAATTATGCTCCTTTCTGCAAGCAGCACAGCACAAGGGGAATCTGAGATGGAGCCAAGGAGCAGTGAGAAGGGGACTTCTGCGAGAGGGGAGTGGGTAGAGGGAAGAGGCAGAAAGCAAGCCCCGTGTGTTCCCGACCTGCAGCCTTGAAGGAGAGGCCAGGAGGCTTTTGTGCAGCTCCTTGCACTGGCAGCAGGTACCTTCCTCCACACGCTCCGAGTGCAAAAGAACCGCGAAGATGCTGAGTGAAGGATCTCAGGCCAGGCTAAGACCTTTCTGAGCAAACATCCACATAAACATATCCCAATTAGTGGTAAGTGTGGGCTGGCCTGCTGCCCATCTCACTTATGTCCCTACTCAAGAGAGCCTCAGGAACACATCTGCCTTCGGATTCAGCACATACGTAAGGTTTAACCAGCTTTTAAAGGCCAGGAAGCACCCTAAACCACTTTGCCTGTCCAGGAAGGTGTCTGCCTGCTGTGAACCCCCAGCTCCAGGGCTCCTGCTCCAAGAGCAGCGCTCTCAGCCAAGGCTTCTGAAGGGCACGGGGTGCGTAAACCCACCCAGGACCCGAGCCCTGCGCCTCGTCCAGGCAAGCAGGCTCTGCCTCCCTGATTCTCCCGGGCAGTGCATCAAACTGCTTGCAGGGAACATCCCATCCAGCCCCTCTGCAGCCCGGGAGAGGCACCAGGAGACATGAAAGCCACAATTCTCCGCTGTCAGCTGTCCCCCCAGCACCTGGCTCAGACTGGTACCAGCCGTAAGGGGAGTACCTGGGGAGTGCACGGGGTTGCAATGTGAAACTGAATGCTGAAACAGCACTGTGGGCTATTTATTTTCTGAGGGTTTATTTTGTAATACTTTACGTATCCCTGCAGATGTTTCATGTTCTCTGATGCTGGAAAGCCCTTGTGAAGACCTTGCTCCGTCCAGTGGGAGCAGGGAACAGCATCTGCATGTAAGGGAACATCATCTGCAGCCAAGGTGGGAGTAAAGCACAGTGAGACGCTGATTTTGGACACAGCCTTGTAGGATATAACCCCGCACCAGATGCTGACTCCTTTCAAGTTGGAAAAACATGAATGAAGCCCAGAAACAGTTTGCTTGCTCTTTCCAGTTAAGCATTGGAAGCACAGCAGCCAGGATAGGAACAGTGGTACCATGTCCTGCAGCCCCAATGGAGACCGGCGCTGATTTAAGCAAGACATTTGTTCTGGCTTGCACGGCCAGGGCTCAGAATTTGAGCTTTTATGATCACAATAATCCCGTAGACCCTGGACCCTGATTAGTACATAGCTTGGCAAAATGTATTGCACGCACTGATCCCTGCTTGTGCTTTTGTTTGACAGAGAAGAGGCCAAAAGCAGTTAAAGGCTGAAGCCAGTTGCAGCCTGGCAGCGGGCATGTGCCCCACTTTCCACGCTGTGGGCATCCCTGGGGGTGCAGGGTGGGCCCTGAGGGAGCCGTGGCCCGGAGGGCTCTCCCTGGGCAGCACTGAAATAGGTGCTGGGGGAAGCTGCCTGCGGCTCGCTAATGAACTGTTGATGTGTCTGCAGTGTATATTCAAAAGGAGCCCACAGTGATGGAGCTGGATGGCAGCTCTGCCGGCGCGGGGCTCTGCCCGTGTCCGTAACGGGCTACGATCGCTTTTTGTGCCTTTCCACACAGAGCTCCCCGAGGCGGGCGGGCAGGACCGGCGCTGGGGCTCCCACCGAGCGTGCTGCACGGTGTGGGGCACTTTGTCCCTGCCGTGCGCGGCTCCCGGTGTCGCCCACCGCTCCCCGGGCCGAGGGAGCACCCGGGCTGCGCTGGGGGACGGCTCCGGGGCTGCCGCTCCCCCAGGGCAGCCACTCCTCCTCCCCGCAGCTGCGCCGGGAGGGGCGGAGGATGAGGAGGCGAGGAGGATGCCCCGTGCCCGCCGAGGCAGCCGGGCTGGCGGCGGCGCCTCCCCCGCGCGGCGGCCCCCGCCTCCCCCCGCCCCAGCGCCTTAAATGCCT
>VZTF01006514.1:17968-126583 GCA_013397755.1 Cnemophilus loriae | reverse complement strand
GGGCTAGCGGTGAACGAGCGACCGCGGGTCGGCGGTGGGCGAGGACGGAGCGGCAGCGGGGTCGCAGGTGCCGCGGGAGGCTGGGAAGAGCCGTGCCCCGCCCGGCCCGGTGCCGCCGCCCTCGGGGGTCTCGGCTCTGGCGTGAGGCGGCCCCCGGGTGCGAGCGGGCTCCGGTAGGCAGCGTGGGGCGGGCGACCGCCAGCTCCGCTGCGGCGTAACTTCTGTTAATTCTTACTGTTTGTGTTTATAACCCCATCAATGTAAACTTCAAAGAGCGGCAGATACGTATGGCGGCGGCTGCCCGGGCTGCTTGTGCCCGCTGCTCCCGCTCCTGTCCCCGCTCGCCGGGGCTTCGGCAGCACAAAAGTCGATGGTGGCTGCGGAGCCGGGCCGGTGGCGGCACCGGGGGACAGAGGATGGGCGGGGGATGAGGCAGACCCCGGCCCCTGCCTCCCTCCGGTTCGTGCTCACCCTCGGCTGAAACTGACAGGTCCCTGCTGGCCTGGGTCAGCCCGCAGGGACCGGCGAGTCGCAGAAGGGATTTACTCTGTGAGTAACGTTACAAGTAGCGGCATTCGTCTCTGATAGCGCGCAGCAGGTCAGGCTGCAGAGAGAATAAATAATGTGTAGCGTGTTTTTTGTGCTGCCGGCTTAGTCTTTCAGGGCAAATCTCTGCTCCTGCGTTTATGAGCCGCCGGTAAATCAGGGCAGCGGATGGGGACCAGGGGGTGAAGGAGTGGGAGCTGCTGCTGCTTTATGCTGTTTCCATATCTGCTTGCTGCAACTGGATCTAATCACCGACAGTGTCAAAACAGAAATATCTGCAAGGGGAAAGGTGCCATGGCAGAGCAGCTGGATGTAGCAGGAGATTTTCTTGGCTGTGACAGAGTGAGAAACCAGAGCTGCCTATTAATGTGTGAGGAATGAGTCTAACTCTCTCTGCGTGACTCCTCCTTTAGTGGCACACTCACAGGACTGCACTTGCCTAAAGACTGATAGCTAACCTGGAAGACTTTTTCTGAGGTGGGATAACTTGAAATAGGTAGGAGTGCTGTGATGCAAGGCTGCATCATCCTCCTGCTCTCAGAGGGGGGTAGGTGGAAGGAGACCCCAGCAGAATGGGGTAAGTGTACATGAGGCGTGTTACCGAGGGGGAAAGAGACAGCTTTCTGTCCTCAGCTTTTGCTGCAAAAACTGAGCATTATACTGACGTTGGTTGTGCATCTTGGAAAGTTCCCCTTATCTCCTGGCATCCAGGACAAAATAAGGTAACACTCATCCCTTGTGTTTCATCACAGCGCCCTGGGTCACTGTGTCAGCGAAGGTTTAGGTGGAGCTTTAAATGCCTGAGGAGCTCATATAGGTATGAGTGATGCTAAGTCTTCCCCAGGAGGAAGAATATTAGCAGGAAAAATCTTCCCCAAAAGGCCCCTGGGACAGAGGCCAAGAGTGTCTAATGAGGCAGACTTTTCCTGGTAGCTGCAGTTCTTGATGTGGGAGGGTGAGGGCCTGGGGGGTTGGAGTGAGCCGGTGGCAGGTCTGCTCTGCTCCAGGCGGCTGATTGCCTCACCTGGGCACGAGCCTCTGCTCTGGAGGTGATGCAGCTGCTGAGTCGAGGCAAATCATGTGTTCTGGTTTAGCAAATAAATTGGTTTGGTGACGGTGCTGCAGGGCCGAGCAGCTCCGTGGTGCCGAGGTGAGTGCTCTGTCGGTGTTGGGGACAGGACGGCCGTGCAAGGCTGCAGCTTGGCTCCACATAAATCCATCCGCTGCTTTTCTTTTCTTGTTTAATGGTTGCTTCTCTTAGGCAAGCTAAATACGGTGGAAGGAGGTGTGTTTTGTGGGTAGTGGGAACGTTGTGGGGTCCTCTGCCGAAATGTGTGCCTCTGGCAGAAGTGGTGTGTGGCCTGAAAATGGAGGTGGACACGTTAGCGAGCTGCCACATTATCACTGGAGCTGCAGTGCGCAGCTGGGCACGTATGTGTCTCCTGCCGACAGCAAATGTGAGGTTAGCTTTCAGAAAACAGCGATGTGTGATCATATCAACTGAATTCCTGGACACACAAATGTGTTGATGTGGCTTTGAGCAGGCTGCTTGCTCTGGTGGCTGCTGTTTGTGTGCTCTGTGACTTGGTTAAAACCAAAGAGTGGAAATGTAGGTGTATCGTTGTTCACGGAGACCTAGTTTTCTAGGGACAAAATAGGCGAGTGCTTAAACCTGGTTTTGCAGTGACTGCTGGCAGAGTCATGTCGGGAATACATGAGAGGAATGAGAGGTGCCAGCACGAGGTGGGCAGGGCTGGTCTAATGAAGGGCAGAGCAGATGCAGCCAGCCATGTTCTGTGTCTTAACTGTCCTTGAGACAGTGGTGCAAGAGAAGCTGCCGCAGGAGCAGATCAGCGTGCGTTCGGAGGCTCGCGTCCCTGTGGCCTCTGCCGGAGGACAGGCGGGTGCTGAAGGGCAGCCCTGCGCCGAGGGGGTGTGTCCACAGCACTGCCCACACCACAGCGCTTGGGCAGCACGGTCCCACTGTGCAGCTCCTGTCCTGCTCCAGGCTGGAGGAACCAGGGGATGGGAGTGGATCGGGTTGTGTTGCCCTTTGCTCTCAGGCGGACTGATGCGGAGATGTTTGAACTCAAGTTCTTTGACTGCTTCTCCTCCCACCCTCACTCTGTTGCACTGGTGGTTTTTGGAAGGGCAGAAATGATGCTGCACTCCTGGTCCTCATCCCTTTCTGCAGGAGAGGTTCGGTGGCGTGCACAGCCGCCGGTGAAAATGTCCTTTTCCTGTTCTCTACTCAACATTCATACAGATCACTGTAAAAGCTCTGACAGAATTGTTTTGATGGTCTTTTACGAAGTATCTAGACCTTTTCCATAGCCCTCAGATTTTGGAAGAGTGATGTAAATCACAATTCTGCACAGGATTAGCAATCAGGGAGCATTATGAATCAATCTGATACTTTGCCTTAGCCATAGCCCTTCTTAGAACGCTGACCTACATATCACAGCTTTCACTATAACCGCTTCACCAAGGACAGGCTCTGCTTCTGAGTGTGAGGTGGCCCAGCCTCTGGACAGGTTTGTGTTTGAGGAACATTCCTGGTGGCTTCAGATGTGCTCGAAGTCTGTGCTGCTTGACCGGGTAACTTGTCAATGAGGTGTGAAATACAAGTGGCTCCTTTGAATGTTCTTTTAATTATAATTGTGCTGATGGAAAAAACTAGAAGATGAAATGAGATGCTTTCTGTGTAAAGTGCTCTTAGATGTCGAGCCAGCAGACATCATTGTTATCAGATCCTCTAAGCACTTGTGTGATTAAAAACCTTGGAAAAATGTGTTTGAGCCACTTGCTCGTAGGTAAAAATGAGGGTTTATCGCCTTTCTGAATGCGTGCTGCAGCTCAGCCTTTGGTGAGATGCGAACCCAAAACTTCTGTAAAATCCCTCCCTGTGGGTCACCGGTGGCACTGAATGTGAATGCACATCTGCTTGTTTCACTTGCAGAGGAGTTTTCCCGCTGATTCCCAGAGCGATGAGGTGAACGATGATAAAAAGGAGAGTCCAGAACCGTGTCTGCAAAGCAGAGACTTGGCTGATTTAAGGCAGCACTTAAGCTCATTTCTACCTGTCATTATGATTTCAGCTCTGCAGCATAGATTCCTTGGTTTGAAGGATGCTGGGAAGCAATGAGAAATGCTCGTACTGGTGTGCGTGTGCTTCCCAGCACGTACCAGCAGCATGGGCCATGGTAAAGGTCCTTCCAGGTGGAGTGTGCGTGCAGCAGCATGTTCACCTGCAGATCCTGGGTATGGAACATAATTTGGTGCTGTGAGTGTCCAGGAGCTCCTCCGTGAAGCCAGAACAGAGGAGGTCTGTCCTGTAGTTTTGTCTCAGCAGGTTCCAAGCGGTGCCTTTGCCTAGCTTGGGTTTGCTGGTCCCTCTGCAGCACTCAGAAGCTGCCGGGGGGGCGTGGCTTGGGATGTCTCTGAATTTAGGAGCTCTGCCACCAAGTCATCCGGTGGTCTCGAATGTTTGGTTGTGGTCTGCTGCTCACAAGTTCCCACAAGCTCTGCTCTCAAGTAGAGATTGGTGTAGAAAGCTGCAGCACAGCATCCTGCTGTTTCTTTGTCTATAAATAGACAAAATAAAAAGGTCTGTTTGCGAGATTGGAAACATTGCATATAATATCCTCCCTTCTAAGAACAGGATGCTGAAGTGCAGGGAGGGCTCTGCCGTTGTGCCTTGTCTCCTGTGCCCCAGAGTCCTTTGCCTGGGAATGGTGTGTCTGTGCAGGCAGAAGGGAGCTCCGTGCCAGACTGTGCTGACGTTTCTCTGTGCTCCTGATGAGTGTTAGCTCTGGGAACTGGCAGCTACTGAAAATGAGCTAAGCAAAGCTGCTCCTGGTACCTCAGTGCTGCTGAGGCAGTGGAGAACCCGAATGCACCCAGCACAGGATGCCGGTCTGCCTGGCTGTACATCCCACACTGATCCCTGGGCACTGGCGGGAGTGTTTGTCACAGAGCCCAGCTTGTGCCTGGCACTCCTGGGGCTGGTGGAAACTGGAAACAAGCTCATGCTCCCTTAAATACTGCATCCATTCTGCTTAGAGTGGCTGCAGCAGTTTGGATTTTCAGCTGTAGGATTTTGGAGAAAAATAAAAGTTGTTGACGGCAGTGATTAATTTTTTAATATGCATTGCAGCTTGCCCTTTGTGTCTTTGTGGTACAGCGTTTGCTGAGTAGGGAGTCAAAGGGTTTCCAATCAGCCTGACTGTGCTCACTGCATTTTCTGCAAGTGCCCTGTGTGTGCCAGCAGAGTCCCAAGTGTGTGGGGAGAGTGTGATGACCCTCAGTGGGATGGAATGACAATAGAAAATGCCACAGCAGTCGTGCAGCAATGACAGCTTTCTAAAATGGATCTCCTGGGGACTAAAAGACATCTGTGGTCCTGGTTTCCCCCTGCTCGTCTCAAGGACCTGCTTCTACCTTGAAATAGCATTTAATGCACAGCATCAGAGTAATGGCTTTTTTATTCTAACTTTGTTTGTAAGGCAGAATCCTTAGGAAAGGCTGCAAGCAGAGCTCTGTTGCGTGAGCTGCTCTCTTCCAAAGGCACAGAGCATCCCAAAAGCAATTAGGTTGTATCTCAAATGAATAAATTAATAAAGAACTTCTCAGAGAAGGTGCCTCCATGCTGTGAGTTGCATTGCCCAGCAAGACTGAACATTTGAGTGTGGTGCTCTGCTAACTAAGTTGGGTTCATGTTTATTTATTTGGTTGGTTTTAGTTTTTATCTCCTTGCTTCACAGTTTGGTTCTTCCTACATTCAAGATTTTACTTTGGTCCAGGGATAGATGATTGCTGTGTTAATTCTTGGTTATCTCTGTGACCTGACTGCGGTCCTGCCATTTTTTGTGCTTGCAAGGGGTCTTAAGAAAATCAGCAATTTCTGTGTACAAGATTGTAATTTTTGAGATCAGATCTCCCTGTTGGTCTGGTGAGACCCCACCTGGAGGGCTGCATGGTCCCTGGCACAGGAAGGACGTTGGCCTCCTGGAGCGAGTCCAGAAGAGGCCACCAGGACGATCAGAGGGATGGAGCACCTCTCCTGTGAGGAAAGGCTGAGAGAATTGGGATTGTTCAGCCTGGAAAAGAGAAGGGATCGGGGTGACCTCACTGTGGCCTTCCAGTACCGGAATGGAGCCTACAGGAAGGGTGGAGAGGGACTATTTACAAGAGCCTGGAGGGACAGGACAAGGAGAAATGGCTTCAAACTGACAGAGAGTAAGTTTAGATTAGGTATTAGGAAAAAAATTCTTCCCTGTGAGGGTGGTGAGGCTCTGGCACAGGTTGCCCAGAGAAGCTGAGGCTGCCCCATCCCTGGAAGTGTCCAAGGCCAGGCTGGACGGGGCTTGGAGCAACCTGGGATAGTGGGAGGTGTCCCTGCCCAGGGCAGGGCGTTGGGACGAGATGATCTTTAAGGTCCCTTCCAACGCAAAACCTTCTGTGATAATTCTACGGTACTTTCTGTTTTTTGGGTTGCTTACATTTTTATATAAATTGATATTTGTACTTCTCCAGCTCTTACTTCTCCAGCAGAGGTTCAGTGTAAATAATTGTCGGGGAGTTGGGCACTCTGTGAGGTCCATTAGCAGAAATGTAGCAAAGATGGAAAAGTTGTGTTCTGGCTCCTCTGGGCTGGTATTTCACAGGCAAGTCTGATGAATACTTCATATGTTTTATGAGAGTCTGGGAGGTGCTGGATGGATTTTGCTGTCATCCAGATGATGGTGTCTGTGAATATGAAGCGCGTTTGTTATTAACAGCTGTTCTTGCAATTTTGAAGCCCACTTTTCCCAAATGCTTATGTCCATGAGAATGTTGCTTTCTTGGGAAGATCATCAAGGAGTGAGTGACTGGTTGTGTCTTAACAAATTCCTCCCAGAGCTTCTGTAGATTTATCTGCTGATTTCCAGAGCAGTTGTGACTTGTGTCTTCTGTTTTATTCTTTTATAACATGGCGTGGGCTTGGAGTGGCAATTATTTTAGGTTCTGTGGATGCGGCTCAGCAATTTCAAACGTGGTTAGAAGTGCGTTTTTAAAAATCGAGGTGAACTCCTTAAAGTCTGCACCTGGGGTAACAGTCAAATTAATTTTCAAGTGTGATACAGCTCCCCTGTCCCTTTCCACTCTCAATTTTGGAAACTTCTTAGCACTTTGTAAATCACGTTGCAAAACACGCGTCTCTTTCAGATGAGCTACATGTTCTGAGGTTAAGAAGTTTGCCTAGTTATTAGCGGAGTGCAGCTGGGTAACTATTTTATTAGGTATTCATGGGTGGATTGTTTAATTAGACAGATGATCATATGCTTGCAATCTAAGGCGAAAAATTCAGAAAGGTTAATTAAGGAATGGTTAGAAAACTTGATGTCAGAAATGGTGTTAAGTTTGAGCCTGGACCCTCTTAATTAAAATTAGTTTAGTTCATGCTGGAAGTGAATGGAAATGAAGGAAATTTAAGCTTACCATAGCTACAGATGCGGGGGTGTACCAAGGTCATTAATGCATATTAACTCATACTTTTAAAATTAATTTCTGGCCTTAATTTGGCTTGGTTTTTCCCATCTGTCTTCACGCAGACAACACTCTGCAAGCCTCACTTATTTGAGGTGTTGCAGAAACGCCTTTTTCCTCCCCACTGTTCCTCCGCGACCTCTGAGCTGAGATTTTTACGCTGGGTGAGGACGGCGAGTCAAACGCTGCGGGTGATGTTTCGAACGCTTAATTGCGCACCTAAACATCGTTTCGCTGCTGCCAGCGCTTCGCGTCTGTGAGGTGTTCTCGGGCGTGAAGGTCGTGTCGTGCCCCACATGCCCCTCAGTGCGGCGGCTGCCTCCCCCCGAGGCTGCGGGGCAGGGGAGGCGCGGCTCTGTCACCTCCGTGTGTCAGAGGCTCGTCGTGGCTCAGCCCTGCCCGGCCAAGCCTCAGCCTGTCTCTGCACCTCGGCCTGAGCTGATGGAACCAGTCGCTGCTGTCGGAAGATCTCTGCTCTTCCTTCCCACGTTCTACCCCCGTGTGGATTTCCCCCGCTTGCTGTAACTCCCTCATCTGGAAGAAAGCAAACGCGGGGTGTGGTTGAGCGCTAGGCAGGGCTCCCGGTAAGCGGGGGGAGCAGCTGTGAGCGTGTCGCCGGCCCCCCGCGTTCCCCCGAGCGCTTGTGCCGTTCTTGGCCAGCTGGTGCTGGAGACTGTGGGACGGTGGCGCTGCCTTTAGGAGAGCGTGAGGCACCACGGCTGCCCTAAGCCCACCTGCCAGGGTTTCAGCAAACACAGCCTGAGCTGGTGGGAAGGTGTTTGTGGCTTGCTTTTTCCATCACTGGCTGTTTTTCTCAAGTGAAAAACTCGGGCTGGGTGAGAAGGTGACCATATCCTGCTTCTCCTCATCTAAGATTGCCCCACAGGCGTGTTTTAATGCTGTGTCTTACAGTCTTGAAGTTGTTTTAGAGCATTTCCTTTGGCCAAATTCCTGGCTAGCCGTATGCTCCGAGAATCCTTCTCATCCTTCCAGGATTGCTCCTTCTAGCCCCTTTCAGCTCCTGCCAGATTCCTAAGCAGCCATCTCCTAGACAGCTTTCGGTCTCTCTGGTCCTTGAGCATCTTTTAGCCCTCCCACATCCTTGGCTTTCTTTCCCTTGGGTTTCATGAAAAGAAAGTCTTGGGGAAAAAAAAATCCCAAACCAAAAATACTACCACAAAAACCCCTACCCACTCTGCAAATGTCCAAATACATTCTGCTTCCTTTCTCTGTAGTTGCACTGACTATTTTTCACAAAACTGAATTTAGCTGTTGGTGTTATCAGTTGTTCTAATGAAATTTTTTATAGCCAGCTACCAGGAGACTCCTAGCTGTGTGTTTGTGTCAAAAAGTAGGTGTAATGGTTCGGAGCAGATGAGCTCCAAAAACTACCCCCTTAAAAAAGGCCTGTGGAGAAGCTAATTTGGTGTCGCTCACTGGAGAAAGAGATTCTTTAGCTCTGGTTTGGGGAGGAGGATCAAAGAAGTTCAGTTCGTCTCGAGCAATGGAAATGTTGGTCTTTGCAGTACCTGGGGAAAGCAGGGAGAAACTCCTAGGTTGGTAGGTGTGGGAAAAGGATCCTGCTGGGGCATTGCTGGGACGGGACTGTGGCTGGGTGAGAGACTGGATCAACCATACCTGGCACGGGTCATCTTTCTCCACGGCCGCGGCGTCGCTCCTGCTTGAGCTGTGGCTGTGGGGGTTGGCTGTGTCCCTGTTGCTGCATCGCATCCTGGAGACGTGTGGGAGACAAAGTCCTGCTTCAACTTGCCTCGCAACAGGTGAGTTTCTCTGCTCGATGGAGGAAAGTGCAATAGCAGGAAATCTCCTCTCTAGGTGTCCTGATAATAGGGTCTGTATTTCACCAGGCTTGTGGCCAACCTAGCAATCAGTAACTGGATTTTACTGAAGCTGATTTAACTGAAGCGTACCCTGTTCTGGGTGGCAGGGGTTGAGGTCTGGCAGCAGCGATCACGTCACTCTCAGATCCCTGACTAAGGCACTGCCCGAGTGCCTTTGCTGCTCTCTGTGTTCTTGGTTCTGGAGCCTCTCTTCCGCAGAAGGGATGTTTTTGGGTTTCTTGGTTTTCTGAGGAGCTGCTGAAGATGCAGTGTTTGCACAGAGCCAGTTCCTCTGAGATGATGATCATTCTTCTGCTTAAGCACAAGCTGCCAACTTACAGAATTAATTGCCAAGGGTCTGCGGTAGCCCTTGACCTGTCCTAGAATTTGCTTTAATAAAAGGGAGTGGGTCTTTAATGAAGGTGGAAGGACTTTTGTATTTTCCCTGGAAATACAGAAAGGGCTGCAAAGCCAGGCTCTCAGAAGGCAGGACAGCTTTTAAGTTACGCAGCCCAGGTCTGACCTCTGTGTGCGCTGCAGGTTCTGATTGCGCGGTTCCGCAACTGCTGCTTGGCTTGATGATGCCTTGCTCGTTGCGCGTAATCAGTCTGTATCTGTGGTTGTTTGGTGGGGTTTTTATTTTCTTTTTTACAGCTCTGAGGTTGTACTTTACTTGTGTACTTAAGCCCTGCCCCAAGGACACAAACACAAGCTATCCAATAGGCTCCTCTGTGGTGCTGCTCATAAACGTCTGAGTAGCTGCAGTTCCTGGTGCGTTTGTGGGAAAGCAGCTCTGTAAATGGGGAGCTGAGGTGTGCACGGGATACTCAGCCAATTCCGGGTGCTCTTCCGGGAAGCTGCCAGGAGTTCTCTCCTCTTAATTTCTAATGTGCATGAAATGGAGTTCTGTGGCTGAGAGCTCAGCCCATGTGCAGACCTGATCATGAGTCTGCCCTTGTGCAAAGGTCTGGCCACAAGAGATGTGAGAAGTTTATTTGAAGGTTCGTTTGATTTCATAGCAGCTGTAAAAGAAGCAAGGCAAGAATCACTTCTTCGTCAGCATTGGTTTGCCTTTCCCAAGACTTTATCTGGCTTTTGTGCCTTATTTACTACACCTTAAAAAAAAAAAAAATGTGGTGGAAAAAAACCCACCCAGGTAGAACATTATTTGTGCTGTCATTCAGTGGGTGCTTCTGCTGTGTGAATGGAGTATGCTGTGACAAAATGAGGGGCAGGATTAGAATGCCCTTTTTTTGTGTTTTATGGATAGAGGAGAGGGCTAGGCTCCTAAGTCCACCACACAGGCTCGTCCTGCTTGAATGATCAGCAGGCAGTGCTAACGAAACATTGTCCTCCCTATGGAGCCTCGGTGGGGAGGACAGGCTGTGCAGACAGGATTTGTTGGCTGGGTGACACCGGTGACCAGGGGAGCCAAGGGCTCTGCCAGTGGCCCCAGAGCAGGTCTTTGCTCCAGTCATTGTTTGTTCGCAGCCTGCCTTCCAATCCTTGCCGTAGTTGTCGTCATGGACCACTCCCGCTCTCAGCGTCTGGTTCCATTTCTTGTCTGAGATGTTGACTGGGTTTCACATCCCACTCCCCTGTGTCTGGTAGACCTGCCCCATCCTGGCTTTATTCCTCACATCTTCTCATCTGACTGATGTGACCAGAGGGTGCTGCTGTCCCTGCCAGTGGTGGCATTGTTCGTGTCCCTGCTCCCCCAGCCAGTGTCTGCGCCCTCCCAGCCCTGCTGGCCCCCATCTGAGCCTCTGTGTTGAGGGGCTTGGGAGCATTCCTGGCTGGTGCTTGGCTCTGCAGAGGCTTTAATGATTTTCCATGTAACGGTGATTAACCTGACAGGCAGGGCTTTGCTTATTGCATTCTGGAAGAGTTGTGGTGGCAAGATTTCCAACTTTGGGATGAATCAGCATTAACGATTAAGCAAGAAACAAACACCATTTCTTTTACAAGACAACAGACAGCAAGATGTTTTCCTCTGCCAGAGCATCCATCAGGCTATTGGTTATGCTGTAGCTGGTAAGGTGGGAAGGAGAAATAATTCCTCACTCATAAAAAGAAAAGTCATAAGTCTCCATCGACTGCCAGTGGAAGGGATGCTGAATGACAGAGGAGGCTGTTGCCTCATCCTCTTGGTCAGATGTGTCACACTGGAGCCTGGATGTTACCAGAGCGTATTAAATCCCTTCAGGCAGACAAACTCACCTGGGCTGGTATTTCATTTACAGCATCCCTCCAGGATCTTTCCATATAGATCCTTGGTCTTAGGAGGGAAGAAGAATTAATGATAAATTAAGGAGAACTTTTACATTGTTCTAAATTAGGGGGTAATTTTGGGCCCCTACTTAACCTTGTCATCTTCCAAGCTATCATCTCATTTAGTAATTATCTGCTTGTATTCCTGATGGGGAAACTTGCTGTGCAGAAATGTTGTGTTGATGAATTCCTCAAACTCTGGTTTGGCAAGGCAAGGAGGCCCGGTCACTCTCGCGCTCGTGGCTTTCAGGACAAGTGCTGAGAATCCAAGCTCTGCCAAGGGACACTGCCCACCCTGCAGCTGGTGGCTCTCAGCACCCAGCACAGGCTCTGTGCACATCTGGAAGGTGCTGGGCTGTCAGAGGTGCTCCTGAGCAGGCGCTCTTGCTGTCCTGCTTTGGTGAGGGACACATGTCCCCTTGATCCTTTTGCCTCCCAGAGGTGCTGGTGAGTATCTTTGAGCATTTTGCCATGTTACCAGGAAGGAGTAGGTGGATGGCTGGGAAGCTCCCTTGGCCCCAGCCTGGCTGCTGTGCTTTCTCCTACAGGTCTGTGGCTGCCCAGGCTCTGCCACGGCAGAAGTTGCATTGCCTCTGGTGGCATCTCTGGGCTCACTTTCTAGTCACGAATAAAGGCAGACTTCAGCAGGGAGCAGGTAGCCAGGGGTGGATTGTTGTATGTTTTAAAAGCTGCTGTCCCTGAACAAGTGCTGCCGGGCTACACAACCAGTGTGCTGGGCTTGTTCAATTGTCTGTGCTTCTCTGCATCCTTTTAATCCCCTGTTTGCATCATTTTTCTCACTTAAATGCACCCTTTCTGCAGGCCACAAAGCCTGGTGTGAACACAGCCCGCAGCAAGGGGATCCTGCTGAGCTTGCAGGCTGGGGACTTCCTAGCCTGGCATGTAAATGTGCTGGGGCTCTGGCTCACCATTACTCACTCAGCCTTCCTGGACTGCCTGACAGCTGTCCTGGAGTCTGCCTGGCCAAATTCCTCACTTGCTGTGATGGCCGACCCCTTGCTCACTGAGGTGCTTCTCCGAGATGCAGCTATGCCGAGGTACTGCTGCAGGCTGGGAGACACAAAGAATGTTATTTTTCGGTCTAGCACGTAGCTGTTTCTGTTTTTTCCCTTTTGACCTAACCCTCAAGTATCGTTCTAGTTTCACTCTTTCTCACCTGGCAGGGAACTTCCCCAGCCTGTGCTGGTGGGACCTCAGTGCTTGTGGTGGGGCATTGTGTGCTAATGTCTCTTTGCATGAGCAGCACCCCTCTTTTGAATATCTTCCTCCTTTCTTGCTTTTTACCTCTTTTCTCCTGTCTTCCTCCTTTTCTTCATCGCACAAAATCTGTAAAGCCTAAGCTTACCTTTTTGCCACTGCTTTCCCTTCCCTGCTGTGGTGTGCTGCTGTGGGTTAGGGTCCCTTGGATGGTTCATGCCGGCAGTAATTTGGGATATGGACATACTGGGACCTCTTACTAAGCTGCGAGTGCTTGGGCTCCCTGCTGAGAGCACAAAGCCGAGCTGCTGGACTCGAGGTGGAGCATATGCCAGGCCGTGTACACACGCTGGAAACTTGCCCAGGGCGGGATAATTACGGGAGGCAGTGTTTCCTCCAGCGGACCGTGCGCTCTTGCTTGCTAAACAGTCTTGTGATTAATATCTTATTTAAGAGGATTTTAGGACATGTGCTGCAGTTACACTGAGTTCCTTTTAGAAGTAGGGGAGAGGTTAGGAATATAAACTCTGTAAAGGCTCTTTTGTGTTTCCAGCAAGGGTCGTCAGGTAATTGCAGTGCATCACTGCTCCGTTGTGTCAGAGTAGGCAGTAGGTTTTGCTATGGATGGTTCAGTGGGAGAAGGATCCTTGAAGGGCTTTGCACGTGTTTTTGTGTGGGCTGCATTCTTAGTGTCTCCTTAGGGACCCATAGCTCCAGCACTAAGGGTGGGTTCTTCTGCCCTGATGTCAGCATTACCAGCTCGCCGTGGCTCCTGGCATCAGACTGGTGAGTTCCGGAGCCAGCAGGTGTTCACCAGCAGATCAAAACAAGGCTCTGTGTGCTGTTTTACTCAAGTAATGTTTCAAGGTGTCAGCAGCTCGATTGTTGGCCTTACCCAGGACGCACGGTGCGGACGCAGCACTATCTGCATGCTCGGCGTGTTTCTGTGCCACTGCTGATTTGCTGCGTGGTCCTGGCTGGTGGTTGTAGTCTCCTGTCCAGTGGTTTCTGATCAGTCTGATGTGGCTGTCTAACATGTTCAGCTTAATTTCTTTCCTAGGCTAGAGAACTCAACTAAAAGGGACATGGGAGCATGAAGAATTGCATAGAGAGCACGGATGTGCTGCCCGTGGTGGTATCTCGTACAGATCTTACCTGGCAATCTGCTGCTGCCTGGAAGGGATTGAAAGGAACTGCTATGGACAGCCAAGGAACCTGGAGATGAAGGTGTGATGACTGTGGCTCTTCCTCTTTTTTTTCCCTGCCCCTTTTTTCACTTCCACATGTCTGCAGCAAGAGCAGGGCTGCTGTCAGCGTGACAAGGCCACGTACGTTGAGGCACTGCTGTATGCACTGAGGCAATCTCGTGTTACATGCAGAGCTGGGAGGATGGTAAAGAAAACGAGGAGGGTTCCCTGATGCTCCCTTAGCAACTATCCTATATTTCTCTTTTAAAGCAAAATAAAACGTTTATTCTGCTTCTTGTGGAAGCCCTTGTAGAAGCTGACAAGTATTGGTTGTGTGCCAGAGATAAGAGTCTGACATCAGTGTTTATTCTGACTTGCATAAAATGAATATGAGATGTGTACTGGGGCTCATTTTGGTAAAGCTTTCCAGAGAAACCCTTTGGGGACGTTGCCTTTGGCTCTAGGTTAGAGTAATTAGCTGCCTGCTTGCTCAGCTGACCTCTGCTGATCATGCCTGAAGTGCTTTTGTTGGTGGTGTCGCTACTTTTCCTATCCCTCCTCCCCACTGGCATCCTGCCTGTTATCACAGCACTGCAGTCCTTTGGCTGTAGTGACTGTGGCTGGTGCTGGGACCTCCCTTTTTCTCTCGTGCATGGCAAAGCCAGCTTGCTAGGAAGCGTTTTTAGAGGCAACTGCAAATGTAAGTATTGGGTTTATGCCTCTTTTCATGTGTGAAGAAGGTTTGGGAGGACCTCATTGCACGGCTGCTTCTCTAAATATTTAACTTGCTGGCATCAGGAGTGCCAGCTGTTGCTCCTTACTTCCTCTTCTGCTGGAAACATGCTAATGTCCTCTCCTCCACTTAAAACCTGATCTTTAATATGGAAAATGCAGCACCCTTTCTTACTTTCTGGCTGAGCAACGCTTCTCCCTCCCAGTGTTGTGTTACCTTTAGCATTGCAAACTGTAACACTTGGGCAAGGTTGGTGGAGTTCCAGCGGCCTGCCTGCCTAGGGGCTGCTGGACTTCCAAGCCTGAAGCGGGCAGAGAGCAGCCAAAATCTGCCCAGAGGTGGACACAGAGCAGTATGGAGCCTGGGGAACATTGGCAGGAGTGGGAATGCTCTGCTGGAGGTAGGTGAGTGGGAAACAAAAAGCGTGTCTCATTGCCTTGGCCATCTCTGGCAGCTGCTCTTTTCGTGGGGAAAGAAGAAAACTAAGCTGGAGACAGCTTCATTTCTGGTTAGGTGGGATTTGTGGGGGAGAATAAAGGATTAAAGAAGCAGGTCAGCCACGGAGCTCCTCTGCTGCAAAACTTCTCGTGTTCGGTTGTTGTACGGAAACAAAGGGGTTTTGGTTTTGTTTTTCTTCCTTGTTCCTCTGTGGAAGTTCTCTGCTCACTGGACAAAAATGTGGCTTGGGAGTGATGCCAGGTGAGCTGGTGAAGTGGCTGGATCTCACGTGGACGTGGGAGCCATCCTCTCTGAGGCTGTGGCAGCACGGGGCACGTCCACGTGCCTGTGCAAGGCACAGAGAGGCAGCAGAGACTGGGACCATTGGCCTCGATTGGGTGCCTGCCTTTGGGACAGCTGAAACCCAAGGCCAAGCTCACCTTTCAAGCTCAGATACACTTGTTGTGTGGAGATATTCCCTCTCTTAATGAGCACTGGTGGCACTGAAGAGTCACCTTCTGCTTGTGCCAGAACAAGATCTTGAGCCCCTTTTGAGATGCTCAGAAGTCTTCCTGTCCAACAGTCAAACCCAGCCCTCTGTTACTACCTCTGGTTTCAGACTAGGCAGGCTTGGTTAGGCCTGGCTTGCAAGATGGCGAAGCTGCTGGAGGAGATGGATATTTGAAAACCAGCAAAGTGATCTATTTGGTCTGTAATATCTGTATCTCTGCCTACCCCCTTGTCAGCAGTAACACCGTTTTATATGTTAATATCTGAAGTGGAAAAGGGATTTTGCTCTTTCTTCCTTTGGGCACATCTGAAACAGGGAAGTAAAACCAAAAATCGCACACGCCCCCCTTCATGCCCCAGTGCTCCCTGCGGCTGTGTGGGAGCCTCTGACCCCCTCCTGCTTTAGAAAGGGCCAGAGCCTGCCTGTTGGAGAAGAGGGTTTGTTGTGTGTTGGGCACAGATGATCAGGGGCAGGGGATAGGGGATGCTCTTCGGTGTGTTGTGTCCAGGTTTAGGAGTGGTTTTCCAAGGTGGGTGTCCAGACAAGCGGACACCAGAAGCAAAGCCTTTGACCATGTACTGAAATAGTTTCCCTTCAGGATAATGGGATGATGCACATGTAATGGTATTGTGTAAGATTAACAGAGCGATTAATTCTGCTTGTGCTGAAGTGCTGTGTGAACCCATCTGCTTGTTTTGGCTGCAGTTTCGTGTGTGCTTTACAGAGAGTCTCACCGGTGCTGTCAGTTTGGGGCAGCTCTGTCAGGAGCCGAGCGTTGGTGTACGTGGCTCTGTGGCTCTGTTTCTGTACACTCGTGGCTTCTCCTCCCTCTCAGGTCCGTGCTGTGGCAGGTGACGCTCATCTCGGACACTGCTTTGCACTTGAAGCACTCTGTGGGACTTGTGCACGAGCTCTGAAATACCTGGGTGAGCAGAGGATACGAGCTCAGGACAGGCTCCGCACGCAGTGGATGTGGGAGAGATGGGGGGAAAAGCTGACCAAAACTGAAGGTAAGGGGAGGACTTCCAAGAAGGAAGGTTAGTGGAGGGTGAGATCTCAGAAAGGCAGGAAGGCAGCCTCCTGCTGCTGCACCGTGGGGAAAGGCCACAGAAATGAGGGCATCCCCTTGTGCCGTGTGGCTGCTGGAAGTGATGCGAGGGGCTTTAGGGGAGATTTCCGAGGAGGAAGAGTAGAGTCCCGGAGATGCAGACACAGTAGGAAAGCACCCAGTTCCTCATGGGTAGCAGCTCCAGCCTCCCTCCCCTGCTCCACGCAGCGCCGTGGGCTCTGAACGCAGCTCTTGCACGAAGCACCGTGGTTGGTGACGGGTGCTCAGTGCCAGGGCCGCTGCTGGGTGGCACCGGGCAGGGTGCGGGGCTTCCATCTGCCCTGGCAGCAGCAGCGCCTTGGCCACGAAAAGGCATTGGGGGAGCCAGCCTGAGGGAGCGTGTAGGGAATTTCTGCTCTGCTCCCCTGCTCTCACATCGGTGGTTTTTGCGTGACCTCTTTGGGCCATGATCTGCCGAGATCTCTGAAAGAGCTCTGATGTTCAGTCAGCTTTTAGAGACCTCCCAAAAATGGCATGGGAGGTTTGCTGCGAGTTTCTGAAGCACTGATGCTTCCCTTGTTTGAGATGCCTCCAGATACTGCTGTGCAGAGATCCAGACAAGATAAAAAACCTATGAACTGAGGCTGGCTTATAATTTTTAGCTTTGTACTTTGGGGGAAAAAAACCCTTAAATTGCTGTTCTAGCGGACTTCAGAAAATATTCATTAGGCTGATGCATTTTAACTAGTGATTTCAATATTTGTTACTTTAGAGTGAGGAGGAAAAAATCAGAGCTAATGCCATGTGAAAGTAATTTCCCTTGACAGTATACAACTTTGGCCTATATGTATGTTGGACAGCTTATGAAAAAGCTTTTTTTTCTGAAATATCACTGTATTATGAATGCATTATTTCTTAACTCAAAAATAGATGAGGATATGTATGTAAATATATAAGTACATGTATTCATTATAAATCCAAGAGAGAGTACATGTTTCAGTGGAACAGAACCACCTTAGCTGAGTTGGCCTGATTCTTAACAATAATTAGAAAAAAACCCCAAACCAAAAAACCACAAACAAAAAGACCAGCGAAATGCAAATTAAAAATCCCAAAATAATTTAAGACTACTTTGCTAGGCTGCTCTGCTGTTTTTCTTTGCTTTAATATTAAAGTGCTGTGGCTCTTCCTACATGAGAGGAGTTACTCTAACCAGCA
Source organism: Cnemophilus loriae (assembly GCA_013397755.1). Classification (NCBI taxonomy): domain Eukaryota; kingdom Metazoa; phylum Chordata; class Aves; order Passeriformes; family Corvidae; genus Cnemophilus; species Cnemophilus loriae. The sequence goes on along the minus strand of VZTF01006514.1, from coordinate 109,044 downwards.
TACCCAGGGTTTGAGGATTCTCTGCCAGTTTAGCCTCAGGGGATAGCGATATGACAGCATGAGGAGGGAAGAAAAATTGTGTGCCTCTTGTCAGGAGATACCCAGGACTTCAGATGCCTGTGCAAGCTTAAAACACAGTATGGTAGCAGCCAAGCTCCCATCCTGTTGACCTGGAGGGGAGTTTGGAGGGAGGAGAGCAGGGTACATTGCTGTTAAGGATCCTTTTGGCAGGAAAAGGAAGGAAAGGGAAGATGAAGAGTCACCTAAGATCAGCTCTCGTGAGACTGTGGTGGCGTTCCAATCTGAAGCGTTGAAAAACTTGTCCCTTAAAAGTGCACTGGAGTAAAGGTAGGCAGTTTTGTTTAAATAATGTGAACAAGTAACTTTGAACCTAAAACTTGGTCTGAGCCAGATCAGAAGCCAGCTTTGTTTAATGTTCAGTGGACTTTAAGCCCAGTGCTCTTCCACTTTGAGCTTGGATTGGATGTTGAGCAGCAAGAAGAAATCGCCTTGGGCTAGAGGTGGCATCATCACTGCTGGATTTCTGCAGGCTCCCTGTCTGCACAGGGGTGCATCCATTCCAGGCATGACTTCTGTGTCTGGGGAGAGTTCCCTTTATGGAGGAGGAGGTCTGGTGGCTGCGTGGCCAGGGGGCACTGGGTGGCCAGAAGGAGCTGTGTGTGCTTGTGAGCCCTTGGCAATAATATCCTTGTCCCGTTCCTCCATGGATTGTCCTTCCTCTCCTATCTCATCTATCCTTCCAGCAAAGGGCTGTTTGGTTGTGGGAGAAGATGAGGACCTTTCATTCCTCTGGGAGGCTTTGAGAGCTTTTTTGAGTCTTACAACCACTTTCTAAGACTGCGGCAATGTGTTGTGGTAGAGGTAGTATGAGAGCCAGTATTGAATAGAGGAGATACAAAAACGTCTGGTGCCTCCTTTACTGCTTTCGGGAGTAACTTCTGTTTTTGTTGGAATTATCTGTCTAGGTCTCTCCCTCCATGCTGCAAGTTGTTGCCTGGCCTTTTTTGATGAAAAACACATTTGTGCTGAGGGTCATTGTTAAGTCTCCCTTTTTTCCTGTTTTCTCAGGCTCCCTGCCCTGTGTTCTGTGTCCCCTGCGCACTCAGCTGCCCGCCCGTGGTGCTGGTGCCAGGCTCAGCCCGTGCTGGCTGGACTCGTGTGTCTGCAGCACTTCAGAGTCTCTCATGGGCGTGTGGGGCCCAGGAGAACAGCAGGGACTGCCTGTGGCTGTGCTGCTCCCCTGGCACACCTGGGGAAGCACGGCCACCATTCGTGATACCCTGGAAGAGCAATAATCCTGCAGATTTCAGGAGCCACTGCTGCTGTGGGTAGTGACCGAGTCAGTCCTGTCTGCTCCTCCACAGGGACGGCACAATGGGTTGGCATCCTTCACAGGGGAGGCACAAAGTCCCATGTACATGAAACGTCTTAAACACCAGAAGGCAGAAAGCTGCCCGCCTCAAGGAGCGGGGGTGTGGTTCAGCTCCGTGATGGATCCATCCACTCGTGATCTGCAAGCTCTGCTGCCAGACTTGGTTCTGAGATGCTGACTGTAGGAAGTGCGTGTTGCGTTTGGGAAGCAGGAGCTGGGTAGTGCTTTCCAGGCTTTATGCCTGGTTTTTTGATAGGGAATAAAGCAGGCTAAAAACACTGAGAGGAGGTGATAAAAGCCGTTAAAGTGACCTTTATTGCCGCCTTGGCCTCTCAGAACCCCAGTAAGCTTTACACGTGTTTCAAGCATGGTGTTTCCGTCCCTCCAGCAACTGTGCAGACATGTTGTGTTTCACATCAATTCATGCCATGACCATAGCAACACTGATCCATCCCTGGGATACTGTCAGGGTGTGTAAGTGGGGAAGAAAAAGGGAATTCTTTGGCTGTGGTGTACATGGCACCGTGGAGCTGCCAGATGGGTGGCGTGCTCTGTTTGGGAGATAACAGCTGGAGGTGATGCTAGGCTTTGCCAATCCTCCATCCCACCAAAGAGTGGGCATTGCACATCAGTTTGAGAGGCACCTGTTTGTTCCTGCAAAGTGCTCTCCATGCTGCATCCTGAAGCAGAGGACATAATCTTGGGTTTGGGCAGGAGGTACTGCTGAACCTGCTTCCCTTTCCTAAGCACGTGAAGGGATGCTGAGGGAAGAAGATAGCGAGGAGGTTTCAAATGCAGGCTTTCTCAGGAAACCTGCATTAGTGTTTTCTATTCTTCTGAATACATACGTGGAACTTTGAGGGTGGAGGAGTGCCTTAAGCTCTTTAAATGTCTTTGAACATGTCTACGCACCTAGGTTTGTGCTATACATTTATATTGCTGTGATTTATACAACTGAAATGTGTTTAGGCAAGGTCACTTCTGTAGCAATGTGTTTGTGGGCTTATTGACAGTAGATATATTGGAAAGGCTGATACAAGGGGATAGTGTTCCCAGATGAATGCGTTTGAAAAACAGAGCAGCGCTTGCTGTTACTACTGCAGTTCAGCCGCGCCAAGAGCTCCCTGTGTGAGGATGTGACTTGCTGATGTGCTTTGGCAAAAGATATTTGACATCTGCTACTGCAGATGCTCTGACTTTTGAGAACCTGGCTGCTGCTTCAGCAGCGGATGATATCCAGGATCTTGGGGTATGTTGATTCCCGTGTATCTGCTGCCTTGGCTGCTCTGCTGCAGCCTGACACTGGGCTCGCACCTGGGCTTTCTCAGCGGCTTGTGTTGAGTTACACCTGGCTTTTCCTCTGGTTGTTTCATTCTCAGTTTAACCAGTGGAAATGGTGATGTATTGTAGAAGTGGTGTCAATTAAGCTTTCCTGTTGCTGTGGCTATGGAGACCGAAACCAAGTGGTTTTGATTTGTGGAAAAACATCTGATTATTGTAACGCATTTTTTTTTCCTGCCTCCTTTTCTATCAGAGACAAAATAGTTAACTCTTAATTTTGAAGTTTCCAGTTGTCCTCCATGCCTCAAGTTCCTTGCATAGAAAGGAACTACTGTGATTTTTGCTGGTTAAATAATTGAAGTGCTTGTTACATGATTGTTTTTACAATTTTTCTCGTAGTTATTTGCTTTGATGGGTTCTAGTGGGTGTCCTTTCTAATGCTCTCTTAATTGCCATCAGGATCTGCCCTTTTTTTCAGCACCGGATACTTTTTGATGAACGGTCTTCACAGCCGTATGTGTCTTTGCATTATAAAACACGGATTTCTGAGTGAAAACCAATTTATTTTAAATGTAACGCAGGAAGTGTTTTGCTTGTCACAGAGTAGTCTGAGTAGGGCTTTCTGAAGTCAGTGGCCACAACTGACACTTTGCTTCTTCCTTCCAGTCAGGTTGGTGTGGTAGGACACTGCTGGTTGTTGAGTGCCAGCCCTGCCATCCCCAACAGGGATGAACTGTGGGTATGTAGAGAAAAAGAAATCTTGGTAGCGCTGTTGGACTGAAAACCAGCAATGGTAGATCCACGCTTCTGCGAGTTGGTTTCACTTAGTGGAAGACCAGGTCTTAGGTTAAACGGAATTAAATTCTTCTTTGCGCAAGTCGTAAAGAGTTGCTGCATTGTCCTTGAGACAGAAGGGCGTTGTCCCCACCTGCCAAGGGCTGGTATCAGACCTATTATCCTGCTGGGTAGTGTCTCTGCAGCTGGCACGCAGGGAATTTTATTGTCCTGGGGCCACGGAACAGCAGTTACGTGTCCTGGCGAGCAGCGATATTTGCAGAGGCGTTGAAGTGTTGACCTGCCACACACTGTTAATTTCAAGTACAGAAGCGTCCCCCGTTCATTTGGAAGGATAAACATTGTAGAGAAACACATGCTTGGGGGGGGATGGTTTGAAGGCGTAATGTTCCATGTAAAGTAAATAGTCACAAATGAGCGGTTGCATCCTGGTCTTTAAAGCTGGGCAGGGTAGGGAAGATTGCTACTGTCGGCTTCAGTGTGGGAATGGTGTGATAAAGCTGGCTGATAAAAGCCTCACTTGTAAAGCCCTGACACTGGGGCTCTGGGTGAGGGAGAAGCAGCAGCGTTTTTGGGAATTGGTACTGTTCATGCGTATACTTTTCTCCAACTGAAGGTGAAACTGGCAGTTTTAGAAATGGAGAAGGTTTGTTAGCAAGAGGGTCTAGAGCTATCTTGCCGAGCGAGGCTCCCGTGGGCCAGTGGCCATCAGGAAATGGCTTCTGTGTTGAGCTGCTCTGAGAGCTGCCGTGGTGGCCGTCTGGCTGGCTGCGTCCAAGTGGCAGCATGCTGCAAGAGAGCAGGGTGGCCTGGGGCATGCACACACCCCGTGCAGGTGGGGTCTCTTTCCTGGCCATTGCTGTTAACAAGGAATATTCAGCAGGTGTCTGTCTGTCTGTGGGGTAGGAAGTGGGGTTTTCTAAGGGGGGAGTGCTGGTCCCACCAGCTGAGGGCTTGGTTCTGCTGTGGAGTTCATAAACATGCTGTCCTTCCGGGTGAGTAACCCACCAAACAGGGTGCTAAGCATGGTCCACTACATTCACTCATTAAGTAGCTCAATATATTTTATAACTGGAACCCATGTTATGAGCCACTAAAAGCACCCTCTTTAGCAAGACTAAAATGTAAACCTTTCGTGAGATGAAGCGCTGATAAATCTGATATCCTGGATTTACGTGGCATCCAGTGACTCAGAAAGCAGTTTTAACTTATAATTTAGAATACTTTCATGGTCAAACTCAAATACATGTATACCTGCACTTCATTTAGGACTGTGCCTGGTGTGGGCTGGTCCAGGGCCAGAGCTGTGGTGGCATCCTGCTGCTGGCATGGCAGGAGCTGGGCTGGGCAGCCACAGCAGTGCGGGGCACCTCTCGCCGTGGTTCTGCGGGGAGTGAAAGCAAAGCTGCTGCCCTTTAATGAGGGCTGAAGGGGAGGCAGAGTGCTGCTAGGCACAGCCACCCTCCAAAACCAACATGGCACGTAGAAAAGAGCAGGAATAAAGGGCTGACACAGCCAGAAATGAAGGCTTCTCACTTATATTAAATCCCAGTGTTTGTTGACACGTAAAGCAGAAATGAAACACGTGCTTAAACTTTGCCTTGCACCTCCCCCAGAATCTGCCTCTCCTGTGCTCCTGGGAAGATTTCTTTTTTCAGCTGTGACGGCAGCATATTTTCACTGGCATGTGCAGAGATTTTTAATGCAGGCAGGGCTAAGGGAGTGATTTGTTTCATTACAAGTGACCTGTATGGCACCTCAGTGTGTCACCCGAAACTTAACCCTGTTTCTCATGTAAAATGCTTTTTTCCCCTTCAAATCTCTATGTAAAGTTTCCTCATTCTCCGCTTTGTTTTGTTCTGTTTGGTGGCGTTGGAAACGCCTAAATGTATGGCTCAGCAGATGTTTTACTTTCACAGCACAGTGATATTTTAGAAAGAAACCAAGAATTGCTAGAACCAAGCCTTCCCTGCTTATATATTTACAAAACCATGATACACACAGTTGAATTAACAGGCTGGGCTAAATAAGGTGTCAGAGGGATCTGAAACGTGGCTCCAGAGGGACAGACCTTTAGCTTGGAAAGCGTTTTATCACCTTTCATCTGGTGTATCAAGCCTGTGGAAAGCGTACCTTCTTCATTTGCAAAATGGCGTGAGCATAGTTTGTTTAATACTGTTAAGGGTCTGGATAAATATTTTTTCCTCAGGACAGGAACAGGGAATTTTAAGAGCAGATACGGTTTTGAGGTTACTTTTTGAATCCAATTTTTTTCTCTTCTTAGATTTCCTTGAGTGTGTTATTTTGAACAGAAGAATTCCTGCCCTACATTTCCATGTCTTTCCTCTTTTCCACACACTTACATGGGAACTCACCTGGCCTCTGGGACCAGGCACTGCTCTTTTCAGAGATTCTTCACAGAAGGTGTTGGGTGGAGGAAAGGGTTAGCATTGAGAATGTCCAAAAAAAGGAAGAGAAAGGTGTAGTTATGTATAAAATGTTCCTGTAGGGCAGCATGAAAACATTCAAAAATACACCAGCAAAAGTTGGGAACAAAGCTTTCCTACTTTGTGGGCAGGCATGGCATAATTGTGGGTGCAGATGGGAATGCATAAACGAAGGAAATCTGGAAAGGAATGTAAATGCTCTGAGTTTAAATATTAAATAGTTATCACATTATCTAAAAAAAAAAAAAGATTGAGGAACAACTTGCTGAAGTAAAAAGCTTTTGTGCATCCATCAGAGAGAAGACTGCAGCCGAATGATGCTGATGTATGAATGGCAGGACCAAGGAGAGCTGTGGATGGGATTCCTGCATATGCCCCTCCCCAGGGGTTCCAGCTCTCAAATCATCATTTAAATTAAATTAGAGGTGTTACTTGACGTGGTTATGTTTCAGAGGGACTCTGGTAGGATCCATTGCTTCAGACCAGTAAACACCATAAAAATAGCTAACACCTGTGGAATATCTAAGAACTAATGAAGGAGTCTTCCTCATAGATTTGAAATGTGACCCTCCTGCAAACATATCTGCACGTTTCCTCTTCTCTCATTTTCAGAAGCTGGTGAACAAGGAGAGAGGGAAACCTTGAGTCTTCAAGGTTTTGGTGAGATTGCTCACCAGGAGCCTCAGAAAAAGCCACCATAAGCTGTTGTGGGACGAGACGGTTCCTGTCATGGATTAGTGGCTGCCTAGCAGGAAGGAAAGCAAGCGGTCGGGTTTCACAACATCACAGAAGCCCTTCGGGGATTTTCTGAGATCCCCACTCTTGAGTACTGATAACGGATCTGCAGAGGAGAGGAGGAAGGACTGAGTTCTGAGCTTGGCTGGCTTTGTCTCCAGAGGGGCTGCTGGGACCAGGGGAGAGAGACGCTGAGCAGCTGCAGAAGGGTCTGGTGATCCTGGGCAGCACAGGGGCAAAGGAAGCTTCTGCTAGCAGGGGTAAGATAATGCTCTTTCAGATGTATTTATTCCTGCCCTGCACCAGGGACAGCTTGCAAAATAACCTGAAGTCATTGCAGACCGCGTAGAGATCAGGGCTCGGAAGTGGTCAGGAAGGGAAATAAAGCGAGGAAGTTTCGTAAATCGGCCCCATTGTTGTGTTGCTGCTGGACCATGTGGCGTGTTCAGCAGGGGAGGCCGGTGTACCTGCCTCGGGGGACGGTCACGCCCTGCTGACGGTGCTGGGAAGTTGACCAAGAGCGTCTGAAGTGTGGAGAAGGTGCTGTGCAAAGAAGAGCTGGAACAAGTGGGACAGAGCCTGAAAAAGCAGAGAGAGGAGGGGGTTGTCCGCACACTGTGTGCGACTGCAGAGTTCATCGCCTCGGGCTGTTTGGGAAATGTGAGTGGTTTCAAGAACCAATTAAACAAATGTGCAGAGCTTGGGCATTGGTACAGCTGATGACACAACTTTTGGGAAGCTGTGTGCATTTCCTGGAAGAAACACTTTCATACCTTTGTCCGTACTCGTGTGGCCGGTCTGTGTACCAGCTGTCGGGCGCTACAGGAGACAGGTAAAGGGCTGTTTGAGATGAGGGCACTTGTTAGTGGTTTTGGGGTAAATCTGCTGTGGGATGTGGCAGTCGGGATTGCTGGGTGTTCTCTGCCGTGGCACTGCTGGCTGCAGCTCCCTGGGACACCGGGGGCAGCAGGACTTTCACACTCCTGTGCACTTTGCTGGTTCAGACCTGAGACCGGCGAGATAACTGGGCAATAAAGGTGAAGTATAAGAGTGTGCAGACAGAATGTAATCCCCTGACTGCCTTGAAGATATCCCATTGCTCACGTGTTCTCTGCACAGGATTAATTTACCCTCGGAGGACTTGCTGTGTGGGCTTAGCCTGCCAGCCAGTGCTGTACCCTACAGCTGTGTCAGGTTGTGGGTTTCAGAGAGACAGCTATTTGTTTAAGTATTTTTCTAGGTTTGGGGGTTTGTTTTTTTTTTTTTGTCCTTTCTGTCCTTATACTCGTAGCTGACGCCTTGTGTTTTGTGTAGGTGGCGAGCTTCCCTCACCTTCGGAAAAGTACCTTTGTACTGACCGCTCCCAGACAGAAGTGCACACAAGTGGCCACTTGTGGGCTGTCCTACTTTTCCAGGAAGAGCAGATGCTCTCCTTCTCCACAAAAGAGGTTTGGTGGCACAAGGCTTGAGAGGAACCCCATCTTAAGGCACTGCTTGTGCAAATAAATTAAAATCCTATCATGGGAGGTAGTAGTAATAATTAAGCTGAATTGCAAAGAATCCATGGAGAACAGAAGGTATCTTGAAACGCTGTGGCTCTGCTAAAACATGTTTGCAGAGCCTACTTTGCCAGCTTACAAATCAAAGCAAACTAACTGTTCACATTGCAGCAGCATGTGCAGTCAAAGGTGGGGATAATTTGTGCGGAAGGTGAGTTTTCTGGGTGCCTTTGAGTGGCCTGGAAAGGAGAGGAGGTGTTGTGACTTGCTGGGCATCCTGTGCTGTGCTGCACCACGAGGAGTGTCCCAGCAGGAGCTTGCAGAGAGCTGTAAAGTTGTTTCACTGTGATGAACCTGCCACCTTTCTAAGATGATTCAAGTGTGAGAAGCGAAAGCTGGTGGCTGCTGAGATGTGCCTGCTATCAGCTCTACTTGGAAACCCCTCAGGAGGTGTTTTTGAAGTCAAAAGCAGGGCAGAGTCCTGCAGGGCCTAGAGCAGAGAGCTCTGCTCTGCAGGGTGGTAGGCTCTGGGCACCTCTGACAGCGCTGAGGCTCTGTCCCCCCTGCACAGAACGTCTTAGCTGAGTGTTCTGGAAGCCAGATCCTTGCCTCATGTGAGGACATACAGCATAAATAAAGTCAGGCTGGGGGCTGCATGGAGCGTGGTCAGAGGGAGGAGTCTCAGAGGTTGGTACTAAGCTGACACTGGACAGCTCTGTTTTGGTGTTCTCTGGGTTGGGAAAGCGTTGCTGTGCGTGTGGTTTGCCAGCAGAGCCCAGACGGCGTGGAGGCTGAGTCAGGGGTGCTTTCCCCAGCAGCAGAGGGCTTTGCGGTCAGCTGCCTTCACGTGGTGCTTGCTGTTCTCCCCAGCCCCGGGCAAGCCCCGAGTGAGCTGTCCCTGGGGGTCCCCAGCTGCACAGGGCATGGCAGGAGGCAGCTGGGCCAGCCTGAGAGACCCCAGCAGGAGAGGAACCGTGAACAGCGTGGAGAACCTTGGGCTTGCTCCTCACAGAACAGAGCTCAGGGGTGTCCTGCATCCCCTCCTGGTGTCCCCCCTCTCCACACTGCCGTACCTCTCCCGGCCAAAAAGACTTCAGTGTGCCCTTCTAGTACATTTGTACTTAAGGAAATGAAAAGTTACACCGTCTGTCAAGGCAGGCTAAAGAATTTCAAGAAAAGCTGGAATTACTTGTGTTTCTTGGATCTTTTTGTTGTTGTTGAAGAACTGGAGGTAGAGCAGTGTTTGCTTTTTTATTGTGGAGTGCTCTATAAAAAAATAACTTTGTTCCTTAATAAAGTTAAAATGTAAGTTGTCAGCATTAGAATGCTTTAATAATTCAGTATTTAGTCCTGTAAAGGATAGCGTTTGTAATTTAGCTCATGTGGCATTGCATTGACTCAGACGTCCTGTAAAAGCAAGCTACTTTCTTGATTTCTCACCTAATACTGTCAAATCTCCCTTTCTCTTGCTGCATTTCCTTGGTAGAGTGAAACTGTAAAGTCTAAAACACATTTATCCATTTTGTGAAGACGTATGGATTAAGGTACGTTTTATAAAGCAACTTTCTGTGTGTCTTATTCCAAAAAAGCAGGGAGTCTTCTGTGCAAGAGTGCCTGAATTACTCAAAAAAAGGCAGTAAGATATTTCCCTAGGAAAAGTTGGCTTTTTCTTTCTTTTGCCCTGTTCATTGTGTTAAGCACCAGCATCAGGTTATTTCCTGCACTGCATCGTGGGTGTATCCAGTGCTCAGAGGGGATCTGGTTGCTCTGGTGGGACCGTAGAGCAGGCGGCCCGTGAGCTGGTTCCTGCTCTACCTGAGAGCAGATTTCGGACAAAGAAGGGAGATGCCCATTTCGAGTGGGCATTTAGGCATTTAAAATGCTTAGGTGGTGTTACTGTGTTTGCTGCTGTCCTCCCAGGCCTTGGGAAGAAGCTTTTTTGGGAGCACCGGGCTTGTCTGAAGAAACACTCGCTCATCCTTAGAACTCTGAGGTTTTTCCTTAACAGGTTTTGTTTTTTTCCTCTTTTTAAAATTTTTTTGCAGGTGTTTCTTGAACTCTTCAGCACATCGCAGAACTGTTGTGTTTTGGGATATCCTGCTTAAGCCCTCGGGAGAAAATCTGCCAACAGGCAAAAATGACTTGAGTTGGAGAGCTGCTGCTTCATCCACAGGTAGTGTGTGTGTAGCTCAGTAACCTCGCAGCAGCCCAGGGTAGCAGTGTTTGCTTTCAGCAGGTTACTCAGTGAGGAAGTTGCTGCTTGTGCCTCTCTGGGAGTGGCAGTGAGCTGCATGTGTTTGTCTCCTGAGGACACCTGGAGTCTCCGTCCTGTTCCCATGCTTTTGGACACATCTGGAGCAGCCATGTAGGGAACTGAGCAGCTGCTGTCCTGTCTTCTGCGGTCCTGTGTGCTGCTCATGAGGTGTTTATGCATCAGTGTCTCTTTTATACACCCTGTAAATCAGCCTAGTTTGAGCCGCTTTTTGGGCAGGCATCCTATTGGATTCTCCCTTTTATGACGTGATGGGAGCTGGAGGTATCTGCTGGTGTGAGGCAGCGCTTGTACAACAAGGTCTGGCTTTGCTTACTCCAGAGGTAACTTAGCTGGAGTAATGTTCATCCAAGGCATTTCTGAGTCCAAATGTGCCTCAAACCTTACTGGAGCTTAACTGGCTTCCAGCAGCTGTTCAGCGAGGTTTGATGTTGAGAGGGCACTCAGCCCACTGCAGACTTGCAGCAGTTCCCTGGAAAGTCACCAAAGTACCAGGCTGGTGAAGCTCCTGGTGAAGCTCCTGAACTCAGAGCTTTTTTTTTTTTTTTCTTTCCTTTCCAGTTCTGTGCTGCTTAATGTGCTTTGTTAGTGTTAAAGCCTGTGGTCAAGTAAAAACTCATTTCTGGAAATGCATTTGTTGGGATTTGGGTATTTACTGTCAGGGATGGAAGATGAAGGACAGTGAAGTTGAGACTTACCCTGCTTGCTGGTGTGATACTGGCAGTGTTAAATTTGGCTGTCCCTTGTGGAAGGGAATAGAAGAAAGGTTTGAGTGGCAGTGGCAGGTCACCACCACACAGCATGCGATGGCTGACAGCCAGCTCCGGTCTTTCTGTCTGGTGTTTGAGGTGGTGGACTTTGACACGAGATCTTTAAACAGCCTGAAATTTTAGAGTTACCCCTACGTTGCCTCTCTCCCCTCCCACTGCACGCAGATCTCCATGACTTTACCTGTGCGTGTGCCTGTACCTGCAGCCCTGACCGAGTTGTTTCCTTTTCCCAGGGCCCGCTTCCAGTGCCCCACCTGGACGCACCGTGCACTATGGTTCACATCAATGTGTTGAAAAAGTTCATATGTGTTCTTGTGGTGATACTGGTAGCGCTGACAGTTTGCCTGTGGAGAGAAACGAGAAGAAGCTACTACGACCCTTTGAAGACCAGGAATGATGATTTGCAGGGGCACAGGAGTTCGGAGAAAGGGAACCCGGTTAAATCACAAGGCTTTTTCCGTGAAGCAGCCAGTGAACTGGGGCAGATATCCAAAATGTGGCTTGGTACCCAAAACAGAGTGAAAGGCAGCACCTCTGAAGCAGCTGAAAAGTCCCAGAAAGCAGCCTTTGGGAAGGTATGGGATAAGGACAGCTCATCCAGAAATCTCATACCCAGGCTGCAGAAGGTCAGGAAAAACTACCTGGCCATGAACAAGTACAATGTGACTTACAACGGGAAGAGGAATGCTAAGCTCAGCCCGGAGAAGTTGCTCTGCCAGCTGCGGGACAGGGTCAATGTGACCATGATCCAGAGGTCGGATGGTCCTTTTGGTACCTCTGAATGGCAGCAGTACCTGCCAGAGAAAGGCCTCGGTGAAACTGTGGGACACCTGGGTCGCTGTGCTGTCGTGTCCTCAGCAGGGTCTCTGAAATCCTCTCGCTTGGGACAAGAGATAGGTTGGTATCCTTCTGTTAGCATGAAGTCAAATATCACTGGTTTATGACTTGGGCTGAATAGAAGTAACCCGCTGTCATGCTCTTACTGGTAAATCTCGTGTGGTCAAAAGGTGTTTAAAATAAGTCGAAATGTTACCCTTAAACTTCTAAAGTCAGTGAGTATTTCTGCCTAGCTGGAGATGGGGGTAATAGGCAGCTCTAGTTCTAGCTAGTCCTTCCAATTGTCATGATCCCATTGGCATCACTAGAGGGTCACATGAATACTGGATATTTCTTGGTTCCTCAAGTGTTTGTTTCTTGAGGGGGCTTGGGGTGGGTTGTGTAATGCTCATAGTCAGAAAAAATTTCATACAGGAAGACATTTTCAGAGAAGAAATAAAAGAAAACGCTAAGGGGGAAAAAACCCCCCTGGACATAGCCCTGAGCAGTGTGTGTTGAGCAGAGGGCTGGGCACAGACAATCTTCAGAGGTCACTTCCAGCCTCAGTGATTCTGTAACTCTTGCTCAAGGCTTTCCAAAAGTGGTCCTGCTTCATTCTGAGCCATAAGGCAGTTGGCTGAATTTGAGTGGCCCGGAAGACCATCAAAAAACTTTATAGGGATTTATCTCTTTGGGCAAAGTTTGGTGATGCTTTGCAGTCTCATCTGACCATATTTACCTGAGGTTAATGCATTAATTAAGAAATGCCAAGCTTCGGTCTTTTACTGTGGATTATAATGAAGCACGTGTTGATGCCAAAGCGCTTTGTGTCTTTGCAAAAGCAGCTCTCCAGTCTTCAACTCAGGATTTTGTACCGGGCAGAAAATTCTCCAGAGCCTGCAGCTCCCTCAGCTTCCTTCATTATTTGGTGTTTGGCGTTCAGTTAAGGTTCATGCTTTGCTGAACTGTAGCTTCGCTGAAGGAGAAGTTTTAAAGTCTGGGAGTTTCCTCCCACGTGGATATTGTTCACAAGCTTTGGTGTGCTCGTAAGTAGTCTGTTGGATCAGGTCCCTTTGGCCTGCACTAAGCTGCAAGCAGCCTTCATCTTCTGAAACAGGTAGATGGGTAGATTTTGATGCATCATACATGGACAACTTTATCAAAGCCTTCAGAATCGTAGTCTCTCGTGGGAGACAGTGTTTAGTTCTGGTACTTGCTCAGAAGTTCTCCCTGAAACTCCTCTGTGTCCACACGGCAGGTGAGCAGGAGCTAGAGTGAGGTTGAGCAGTTGGAAGTGTGCTAAAATGCTGTGAAATAGGCAGTGAAGAACAGCATTGCCTCCTGGTACAAACTGCCGGTGAGAGTTGGTTGGTGTAGTTGTTTCTGCCTCTTAGGAGTGTTTGAAGTGAGATGGGCTAAGACTTGGGAAGCCAGTTCTCACTTTTCCTTCAAGTTCCTGTCTCAGCTTGTTCGGGTGCCTCTCGGAGTTCAGAGCTCCAGGTTTGTACAGAAGCGACCTTCTGCTGAGCAGGCTCCCCAGCACAGCTGCCTTGTGCCCAGGGGTGTCAGTGTCAGGCTCCAGCATTGCTGCCAGCAGTGCCGGTTCCTCTGGAAGGAGACCTTCCCAGGAGTGGGAGGTGATGTTCTGGAGTGTTGGAGTGCAGCCCATGCAGTGCTGGGTCGGGTATGGGAGCAGCCAAGTGTGACGGGCTGCGCTTGGGCTCCAGCACAGACCTCAGACAGGCAAAGCCCTTTCTTTGTTCCCACAGCCCGTCCCCACGCTGAAGCACTGGCTTGTTGCGGATCACGGGGGAAGGATGCCGGGGAGGTCACTGTGTGGTGTGCCCCAGGCAAATGCCAGTAACCCCTGCTGATGTCCCTGCCCTGTGTTCCTTGTGCCTGGGTCACAGGCTTTCACCTTTCTGCTCAAGCAGTTAACTCTGCTGGTACTTCTGCAGAGTTTGGGCACTTGCAGCCTTGAGCTGGGCAGGGTGACTGTTAAGGATTCAGGAGCATTCAGCATATTTCTGTATGTTTTTTCCCCGCTTTTTCCCTGTAGGAAATGTCATGGTGTTGTTGGAGGAAGTTGTCAAAAAGGTATTAATCTTACAAGCTTAAAATGAAGTATTTGTGTAGATGAGCACAATGATTGCTGAGTTAGTATTCCATGAAATTTTTGTTCTATGTAGTCATGTTAAGATATCAAACGAGCGATCAGTTAAAGTAAGGGAGACTGGCAGAGCAGCACGGGGTTGTAAACAACCACCTTTTACTGGGCTCTTGGTGTTACTGAAGGTTAGAAACTGCCACTGAAAAATGTGATGTGAGAGATACCGAGTGTGGCACAGCCACCCGGAGACAGAGCGCCAGCTACTCTGCCTGAGCAGTCACTAAACAGCCTTTTAATGTGCAAACTTGGGGCATGTTAATGCTTGGTATCTGGTTGGAGTTACATATGGGGAAATCGTAACCCTGTATTGCATTAGTGCAAGGTGGGATGTGGAGCTAAGGGTCTGTAAGGATCTGAGCCGCTTCTCAGCATGGAGACTTCTTTCCAGAAACATCACCCTTCTTGGTTTTGGATGGTGCTTTGGGGGGGGCTCTTAAGAAGCCCCAGTTGTCTAGGAGAATAAAATAGCTGAGAAATCAGTCTTTGCTGCCAGCGATTACTGATCCTCCAGCATTGCTTGTGAGAACACCCCGCTTTTCAAGAAAATGACTTCAAAAAGTTCTGGGCCAGGCAGGTCCTTCTGCCCTGGAAGTTGGCAATTCCCACAGACCCCTGAGTGTAGGTGCTGTGTGTTGCAGTCATGTGGCCTCAGTGGGAATGCAGGAAAGGTGGCCCTGCTTGTCTCACTCAGCCCCTCTGATCACATGGAGAGTTTCTTGCTCAAATCCAGTCACAAGGCAGGGAGAGGCCGGGGTGACACGCACAGCTTCCCTGTGTGTCACAGCAGCAGCCTGACTCCGGGATGTTACAGTGGCCTGGCTGGCTGTGGCAAGGCAGAGGAGACTGCTGGAGGAGTGCTGTGCTAACTTAAGAGATGATGCCAGCAGAGGAAAATGCAGGGAATCCCAAGGCATGTAAGAAGCTGTGTCTGTTGAAGGCACAGCAGTGGGTTTATATCTGTGGGAGGCGTGCTGGCAGGCCGAGGTCTGCTTGGCTTTCCACTGTGGTTGGTGTACCCGTTTCTGGGGCTGGTCAACCTCCAGGCTGGAAGGGAGCATGCTGGCTTGCTGCTACTTCCTAGTTTCTTAGTTTGCAGCCAGCCATGTGGTAAATTAACTGTGTGTTGGTCTATCTCCTGGTCAAGTGTTTGGAAGGAGGAAGAGGGAGAGCAAATGCTAGGCTTGTGCTCTCAACGCGACAGTGGGTTGTAGTTTTAAAGAGTAGATTTTAAAAAGTGTACGGATCGTGAAGTTTGAGCCACAGCTTCCTCCAAAGACTCTGACTTGCTACTTGTAGATGTTCGGTTGAAAGCCAGCGATTAGCCAGGTTGTGTTAGAAGTGCAGGTGAATAATGTCCCTTGTCTGTGGTATCACTCAAACCCAGGTGTTGGCTCACAGGTTTTCCCTCTGTTTGGCTTTCAGACAGCCACGATGCCGTCTTGCGATTCAACGGGGCTCCTGTCAGGGGCTTTCAAGATGATGTGGGGCAAAAGATAACAATTCGTCTTGTGAATTCCCAGGTAGGTCTGAGGAGTGTGCGCCGAGCAGGCCAAGCATGTTTTCTCACCTGCCCCTGTGTGAGGAGTGCATGGATGCTGCTGTGTAACAGTATTTGAAGTTTCTCAAAACAGCAACAGGAGATTGACCGTCCCCTTCAACGGGGAGAAGACACGGAGCTAATGTGTAACCAGTTTGCCTGGTTCATTTTGTGTGTCTTTTAAAGGATATTCTTGCTTCTTGTGTGGATGCTGTTGCTACCTCTTCCTGCTCTTGGGTCTCTCTTCACTTGCTGCCATGCTCTTTGCTGTTTCTTGCCGCATCTTGATTCCCCTGCGTTAAACCCCCAGTCAGAAGGGTGCCAGTTTGTCCTTTCTGAACCAGTCTGGTTTGAGCAGACAGATCTGGCTGCTGACATCTGTGGCCTGTTTGACATCTTTCTTTTTTTTTTTTTTTTAATCTTTCATGTCTGTGTGTTTTTCTGATGTCAGATAGGTGTTATCACTTAAGCAAACTTTCTCCGGAGGATGTGCTCATGGCCAAGCTTAGCGATATGAAGGGAAAATATGTACGTGACCTATGTGCTGTCAGTGTTATCTGCACAGGGAGGAGGCTAACTGTGTGGTTTTACTATGTACATAGCTGCACTATGACTCTCCATGTGGCTTCTCTTACTCTGGACCGAGTGCAGTTACAGCCACGTCATTGCAGTGCTTCTGTCCTCCGTGCAGATCAGCCTGCAGTCATGGGTGATGTTTCCTCTGAATGGAGATTCCAGCTTGGAAAGCTTCAGTTACAGGGAGAACATTATTGCTGCAGTTTTTAGAGGCTAAAGTTAACTCAAAAGGCAGCGTTGATCTGGCTGCTGACCAGGGGAGAAGATGCTTTCTGTGTGAGTAGTGCAGGAGACTCTCATCTGGGCTTTCTAAACTGAGCAGCTCTAACCGCAGTCCCTGTTAATTTCAGAGGCCATTGGATTGGAAGCCTGGTTTTGTTACATGTTTTTATTTGCGCTTTGAATGGTTCAGTGCTGTTCAAGTCTTGGTGACATTATTTAAGCCTTCTTGTTAGTGGGGTGGCCTGATCCCGTTCTGGTTTTAGCTCGCTGCAGGAGCTGTGCCTTATTTTGCCTTGCCCAGAGCTCTTACAGGCATCAGGTACTGGCTGGACCAGGTGTAATTTGTTCTTGTTCTGGGCTGGCTTTTTTTATGTTATAACTGGGAAAAGGAATGGGTTTGGAGCTTGGCTGCTTTTATTTTGGCTCTTACTGCTGATCAATCCTCAGTCCATTGCCAAAGTGAAGGGAATGGGATCTCCTGAATCTGATCTGTCAAAGCTGGTCTGTGTTGAGTAATATCCCTTAGGCACACATGGCCAGTGGCCCTAAGTCTCTTAATGATTATTTTAAGATACTTTTCTGTAATTTGCTGGCTAGTCTCTAGGACATACATGGGAGCGGAAGGTGTTAACAGTAGAATGGAGTATCTTGTACATCTGTGTGCATAGAGAAAGATTAATGGATTGGTACTGACAGGAAGGCAAGCAACTTGGGCTCTCCAGATCTGAGGATATGCTTGCAGGTCCACAAGCTTGGTAGTTGTTCTAAAGAAAGAATTTATTTAACGTTGCCTCATTTATTTTCTCAGGCCTCGACTGGTTCATCAGTAGTGCTGCCTTTAATGGCATTTTTCCTGCAGTCTGACACAAGGCATTGATTTGCCCTGGGAAAGCAGTCACATCTTGCAAAAGCAAGGGCTGAAGTGTGTGTGAGAGGAGTGCCAATGTCATTCTGGAGGACACAGCTCCTTTCTGCAGAGCTGACCAAGGACCAGAGTACCTCGTTCCTCCCAGCCCTTGTTTCCATTTCTCCTGGGCTGGCTTCTTGCTGTCACAGAAAGCACTCTGCTTTGGCTGCCTTTGCTGTTATTGGCACTAACAGTCTGCAGGGAGGAAGAGAAAGGAGACAGCACATCAGGGGAATGGAGGAAGGCTGTGGTGGGAAAGGAGAGCGTGTTTAGATTACAGGACATTGACTGCTGGTAGCAGGAAAGAAGGAAATTGTTGTGATAATGGCCAGTAGAAGTACTAAGAGGGTGGGGGCTGTATTAACAAGATATTGTTACACGGTGAACTGGCTAAAGAAGAAATCAGGAAACCAATAGATCAGTTAACTAATTAGGATCAAAAATCTGGGCAAGACAAGTAAGTCACATAGCAAGTGAAATGAATTTTACTACTTAGAAAGAATCAGTCACTATTAAACAACAAATGGACACTAAAGGTGAATGGGGAGCCAGATTCCTTCAGCAAACAGGTCAAGTGACTGACAGCTAGCAGGTAGTGCCAAGAGCAGCTCCAGTGTGTGGGAGGACACAGCAAGCAGTGGCTGTGGAGGTGCTCCTCACCTGCTTTCTTATCCCTGTGCTTTTGTGCCTGTCACAGCTCTCCCGCGGTTTGTGTGCTTCTGCCAACTCCCGTGGCTTTAGAAACAATGAAATGAAGTGAGCGTGTTCCTTGCGTTATCCTGCCCCTTTGCAGTGCTCCATCCCACCCGTACCCAGCTGAGGGGATGGCTGGTGCCAGCTGCTGTGCCCCTCTTTGCCTCTGGTGTCCCCAGTTTGCAGGCAGATACTCACACCTGCGGCGTCGCACACTCCAGCTGACGGTGGCCTAGATATTTCAGCTGCTGCAAGGAAATGAAAGCAGGCGGTACACGTGGTCAAAGACCAAGGCCTAATCCCGTAGAGTTAAGAACAGATGCGAGGAAACTTTTTGCTTTTGGAATAATTCCCATCTGGGCTGGCTGCAGTGTCCTTGTACTTTGGTTATGGGGACAGCCATGCAGGCAGCCGGCTGCTGAGGCAGCCAGGATGCTCAAGGACTAATTGCCTAGCTCATAATTAGATCTGTGGAGAAAATCAGGACAAATGGAAGCTGACTCTTATGGTTATGATTTATGATTACAGTGTTTACAAGCTGTGCCTGTACAGTTTATGGCTTTGGGTGGGGAGGACAGGAGATTAATTGTTTGATTTGGATTGTTTTCTTGCTGCTGCAGACCCGGGTTACCCTTGGGTGTCCCAAGCAGTGGTGGTTATGTCAGTAACCAGCAGTGTGGTGGCTCTGGCTGTTTTCAGGTCTTTTTCATTGCTTGGCTGCCTGCTAATTCTGATAGCATACTGCATATCATTGTATTTGTTGTTTTTTTCCAAGCTTGTAACTGTTGAAGAGCAGCAGTTCCTGAGGGACCCACTATATAACGCTGGAATCTTAATTGTCTGGGATCCAGCACCATATCACGCAGAAATTCATGAGGTAAGGCTGAGTTTTTTGTAAATAAAATCAGATTCACACGCTTTGAAGTGCTTCTGTTAAACCACTTCCTCCTAATGTGGGCAATCACTCATTTTAAGGCCATTCTTGCTTACCTTTTTGTTAAGGATAAATCCATGCATACTTCTGGGAGTATCCCATGCACGAGCGCTCCTAAGAAAACACTTGCCTGTTCCTGATCCCTGTGAAGGGCTTCAGGCCAAGGATAATGGCTCACCACCTCTGCTTTCCCATGGGCTGATGCCACAGGGAGGAGGTCACTGCTGGCTGCAGCAGTTCTCTCATTAGAGAATAATTTCCTCTCTGTGACAGTTAATCTAAGATTTGCTGGTGGTTGATGCTTGGATATTTCAAGCACCGGTCAGCCCGGGGATGTACTTGATGTGTTATGAATGGATTGGGAAACCCTCTGAAGATCTGTCAGCTTCCACGTGTGGGTGCGCAGTCCCTCTAGCAATCCACTTCTGATTTTGAGCACAAAAGAGTTTGTTTGATGTGTGGTGAGCTTTGGAGGCTCACGGTGAAAGCAGGTAGGAGTGAATAGTCCATTCTTGACTTTTTTATTTTAAGCTCTGGCTGTAACTGAGAGGCCTTTGCATTCCTTTCTTTGGCCTGCATTTCCTATTTTCTCCCTGATGTTTATTTCTGTGCCTGGTCCCACGGCTCCAGGAGGCATAAGGGGCCACGTACAGCATGTTTAAGAGTCAGTAAAACCAGGATGGGATATTTATAGCGTAGGGGGGAAAAAAAATCTCAAAATGACTTCAAGAAAACATAAACCATTCCTGAGTTTTTACTGAAAGGGGAAATCTAGGGATGCAAATCAGCTCAGCCTGGCTCAGGAGGCTGAGCTGGGAACACTTGCCTGCGGAATAGGTCGCTTTGTATTGCAGCGTGGAGAAGGATCTGGGTCTGGAACATGTCAGGCAGAGTTCTCAACATCGTCTGCTGTTGGGGAGTGCAGAATGAAATTACAAAAGATGCTGATCTCATTCAGTGGCCCTTCACTGAGATTTGGGGTTACTGAGTCCCCTCACTGCAGTGACCCAAGGGGACAGTGAGTGAGGATGTTGAGGTGAGTGTGGCAGCGAGGGAGGGTGTGTAGCAGGACCTTCTTCCCCAGCAGGTTCACTCATCCTTGTTGGTTACAGTAAAGCGGGCCAGAAATAAAGACTGACCTCTTGTTTCTGTTTTGCAGTGGTACAGAAAACCAGATTACAACTTTTTTGAAAGCTATAAGGCGTATCGTAGAACACATCCCGAGCAGCCCTTCTACATCCTGAATCCCAAAATGCAGTGGCAACTCTGGGATATTCTGCAGGAGAATGCCCTGGAGCATATTCAGCCTAATCCACCATCATCAGGAATGCTTGGTAAGATAGTTGCCTTCTAAACTTCTGGTTCAGTTTGCAGGCAGGAACTCTCCAAGATGCCTTTTTTGCAAAGACAACTACAAATTTATGGTGCTTATCAGAGTTGGTTTTACAGCATTTGTCTTGTGCCAAAATTTAAGCTTCCTGTCTTGAGAGTAGCAGCTCAGTTGTATTAAAGTAAGTGGTTTGCAGCACCCCTCTGAAACAGCAGTTCCAAACATGGCCCAGTTCCAGGTGGAAGCAGCAGAGCAGACTGCAGCACTGGCATGGTCTCTAGGATTTGTAGCTTCCAGTGCCAGAGCAGTTCCCACTGGGTGCAAGAGGAAGGATGTGTCCCCTGCAGGCTCAGATCTGGTGAGGCAAATAAATCTGGTTACTGTAAATGAATTCTGAGGGCGTGCCTGTTTTCCGTATATCGTTTATATATAAATATATGTGTGTGTGTATATATAAAGATTTACTGGGGGTCTGTGGAGGGTCAGGCTGTACAGTTGCCCTGAAAAGGTCAGTGATCCCTCCTCAGGAAAGGAACTCATTTTTACGTTCTGCTGTTGCAAAAGTTTTCCTACTTAGTGGAGAGCAGATGAACAAAGAGGAGTGAACCTCTGGGGAAGCTGCCGTGTATTTGAACTCACAGCACAGATGTAGAGTCTTGTTTGCCATGGAATGTCCAACTGCTGTGCTTCCCCCGCTTTGTCTGCTCCCATCACTGCTGGGGAAGAGGCATTTTCTGCCTCTGAACAGAGTTGCTCCATGTTTTTGCCAGGCCCAGCACCTATTAAATCATTGCTTGGATAAGTGTAGAGCAGCTGTGTAACAGCATAATCAATGACTTCAGCAGCAGAATTGTTAACTGGAGTTATGGGCTTGAAGACACACACATAACACAGCGGTTCCTCCAGGGCTTAACTTTGGGCCAAATCACCTTGCTTTTTGCTTTGTAAAACAAGTCACCTTGCCAAATTCGAGGGCATAGATGAGTTCCAGTTTCCAGCTCTGTGTTCCCTGGAAGGCCTGAGTGTGATTGAAAATTTTCATTTGAAAAGGTGGATGAAAACACATTTTGAATATACTTCAGGTTCTTCTAATGTCTTGCAGTTCCTCAGGTTGTGCGTGGTCCCTGATGTCTCGGATGCCGCATGGATTTTCTGTGATGTTATACATTGATTCAGTTTCTCTAGTATATTCTTGCTGTTTCTTGCACTTAGAAGAAAAGTAGCCGGTAACTATGGCTTCCATCTGATCTGGCCAGAAAGCTGGCAGCCTGTGCCTGGTGTGGTGTCCTCGGGTGAGAAGACACAGGAGGGCAGCACTGCTCTGCTCCGGGGAGCCTGGAAGAGCAGAGGCTGCTCAGTCTCCCTGAGCATCTCCCAGCACAGTCCCTTTCGTGTTCCCTGCGCTCACAAGAGGCAGCTGGGACAGATGCAGAGGTCTCATCTCTGCTTATCCAAGCAGGTTCGAGACGGGCCGTTCAGATGAGTTAACCCAAGTTTCCATGAAGGTCGCAGATAATGGTAGCCCTCGTAAAAACTGTCAGTTTGGCGTGGCTGCCACTGTAAACAATGTGCTGACATCACGTCGATCATACACTTTGCAAGGGAGGGTTTCAGAAAAGAGCCCCATCTGGCCAGACTTGTTTTCTGCCCCTCTGCTCTGAACGTTACCAAAGGAAACCCTTCCCCTTGGAGCTGCCTGCTCCTTGCTGGCTGCCTGTCCCTCCGGAATGTTTAATCCCGTCTCTGGTGTGACGTGGGGGTGTCTGCTGTCTGTCCCTCCGCAGGCATCGTGCTCATGATGACGCTGTGCGACGAAGTGGACGTGTACGAGTTCCTCCCTTCCAAGCGGCAGACGGACATCTGCCACTATTACCAGAAGTTTCACGACCGTGCCTGCACCATGGGAGCTTACCACCCGCTCCTGTTCGAGAAGAACTTGGTGAAGCACATCAACCAGGGCACGGATGAGGACATCTACACCCACGGCAAAGTCACCCTGCCTGGCTTCCGGAAAGTGCATTGCTGACGGATTGGTTTTACTGCGTTTAGTTTTCCTTGACTTTCAAAGCACTTTTTAAATCAGGGTTGTCAGATTTGTTAGGTCTAAGCACTGGTGTGTTTTGACAGCTCTTCCATGTAGCAAGGCTTGCTCTTAGGACCTTGTTGCCCGACTGTCTGAGCTGTAAGGCTCAGTGTGGTACAGCTCTGCCATACCTGCACGAGTCACTGCAATAAATGGACTCCCAGTGGAGCCGGGCTCATGCAGCATGTGGATACCTCTGGCTTCATCTCAGCCCGTGACGGTGGAGGGGAGGCACAGGAGAGGCTTTCTCAGCAGAGATTGCACAAGTCAGGATTGTACGATGGACATAGTTCGGTTTGCTTCGAAGGGGTTGTGAGAGCCAAAAACCCGGTCTGTTGGGAAACAGGAAAAATCATTTAAAATTTGTTCCCATAGTCAAGAGCTCTTCAGAGTAGGGCTGATTTACGGAAATGCTGTCAAGCTGTGTAATGATAAGCTAAATTTCTAGTCTAAAACATTTGATTTTATAAACAGTCTGTGAATGTCTTTCCAAATGGTAAGGCTTCTGAAATCACTCAGGTGACATATTTGGCAAATGAGGAGGGAAGCAATTCATAGTTCAGTGAATCTTGCAAGACTTTGTTAATTTTTTTACCTTTTTTTTTTTTTTAATAATTTAAAATAAATTTTAGTGATCCTTTACTTCTTTTACTTCTTCTGGGCTTGGTACAGAAGAACCCTTATTATCAGAAAGGTTTTGGGGGAAGATGCTCCAAGGCACAAATGGGAGAACTTACTGGAAGTCAGTGCCTTTTTCCAGCTCTCTGCCTTGGCAACTGCTGGTGAATTACTTGGTCTACCCAGTAACACAAACACCACAGAGCTGCTGCTGGATGAGTTCTGCAAGCTGGCAGAAGGGGATCTCTCAACTGCTGTGTGCTTTTCTGAATAGGTGGGGAGCAGGTCTGCCACTTCCATGCTTCTCGAGTGGTGGGGAGGGAGAGCGTGCTCTGCTGCTCGTGCTGAAACACAGGCAGAACTGAGAAGGGCAGCTTCTTCCTGCTCCAAGGCAGCATGGTGGGAAGTGGTAGCTCTGCAATCTCTGTGTTGGTAAGAACGCCTTCCCTGTCTTCCGTACTGGTGTGTTTCATCAGGTCTGCAAAGAAAGCTTTCCCCTGTTCTGAATAAATCCTGTGAAGTCACTGGCCTGGTTTTGCCTTGGTGAATGGTGAATGTCTTGTCTCCATGGCCCTGAGGATCTGTACCAGCCTCGCACCACTGCAGGCACAGCTGCTCCCTGCTCGTTCAGGGAGCCCTCAGCTCTTGCCCTGCTGCTCCTCCAGCTCGGAGGCTGCTTTTCTGCACGCCCCTCTCTCAAGATGGGTTGGATCTGTCAGTGTTTATAAATTACAGGTGAAGAGATCCAAGCCCTTGCACTACTGCTTAGGAGCACCATGTTCCACTAGGCCAGGAATGCAGTGAAGGCAGCTTGGGAAGCATTCCTTTTCACTGCCAGGGGAGGAGAGAGCTTACAGAGGAAAAGCCATCAGGACTTGCTTGGGAGAGCCACCATAATCGTGTCCCCATCTCCACTCTTGGCTTTTGGCACTCCTGCCTCTGTTCCTTGGATAAAGGAGGTATCTGCCACAGCAATTTGCCTTCTTACCGTGAGTTTAGTTGAGATTCAAATAGCTTCTGACTTTTTTTCCTAGGCTGTTTCATCTGTTACTTCTCACAGCGTTATTTTCCACCAACTCCCCTGCTGTGGAGACCAGCCCAGCCACCCACCTTGGCTCAGGCTGTGTAGTGGATGGATGGTATGTGGCTTCTGGGAAGCTACTCCAGTCTGCCTGCTGCTCACCTGGGCTCCCAAACCCACCTGTTCCCCTGCAGGGCTCCTGCAAGGAGGCTAAATGTCCAACAGATTCCCCAGATTCCCTCGGTTACTTAGGGGCAATAGTCTTGCACGGGGCGTGGATTTTCTAATGTTGTGCTGACAGTTTTAGCTACAGCCAACGTGATTCATTTACAGCCTAAACAGAGTTTTACAGGAATTACGACAGAGATTAAAATAGGCCAGTGGCAACCCTCTTTTTTTTTGCTTTTTTTCTCTGCCTAGATCAAAATCTACTATAAATTGCAAGTGATGACAAATCTGGTATTTAGAAGAGCCAGGTGTAAGTTAGTGGGCAGTAATAGATTGTAACAAAAGCCTTGTTCTTCCTGCAGTCTCTACAGTTTCCAGAGTGAACAGCTTTCTGTCCATGTAGAAGGGGGAAAGGGGCAACACTGCCCTTGCCAGTTAGCCACTGAAGGACGAAGTACTGGGAAGGATGCTTTGTAAGTATTTGGGAAAGCTGGAAAATATTTCCAGCTGGAACCTGTTTTTACCCCTCTTTGGCTTTGCATTTTTAGAGAGCCATGGGAGGAGGTTATCTGTTCAGAGCCCAGAGGAGGTAAGTGCCACTGTCAGGAGTTCATGGTTGGACAAGGAAGTATTTGGGTGATGTAAAAGCAATGACAGTATGTTACTGGCAGGGGAACACTGGACTTAACATTGTCTTTAAAGATTTTTCATTGTCTGGGCTGACAAAGCTGCCTGTGGGTTTTTGTGGTTTGCTTTCACTAAAGACAAAGGGGAAAAAAGTCCCAGAAATTCAAACTGTATGCACCTGAGTCAACACACCCATCCCTAGCTGCTCTGAGAAGAGTGGAGTGGGTGAGTGGGAACTAGATCTGACAACACACCAGGATCTCGACAGCGATGGTTAAAGAGATCCATGCTGGCACTCCCTGAAGAGAAACACGAGCTGCCCCAGCCTTTGTTTGCTGTGCATGCCGGCAGCTGAAGGTGTGGGTACAGAGAGGATGGCTCATCCTCCTCTGCTCTGGGAAGTCTGGCGCTCTTGCCCAGAGCTGTGGGTGTTCGATTTCACTTGTGAATTGTATCAGCCTGGCAGGGAAACTTCAGCACTTGCATCAGGTGATGATACAAGGCACAGTACGGAAGCATCAGGCTTCATTTTGGAGCGGATAATTAGTGTGCGTGGCTATCCGTACCTTAGTTCCTACCCCTGTGTGTTGATAGGAGAGGTGAAAGTTGGAGTTGGTGGGGTTACCTGGTGTCCCTGTGTTCAGCAAGGCATCACCTGCAGCTCGTCAGCTCCCTGGGAAACGCTGGGAGCAAGCTGAGACCCAGCTGGCTTTGTGCCTCCCTCCAGAAGGAGCTTCAGATCAGGACTCCTTTCTGAAGACAGAACTTGCAAGGAAGAGGGTGTGCTTATTTCTAGCTTGGTTTTGGAAGTGCAGATGAAGGTGAAATTCTCTCTCTCAGCTCTGAGCAAACAGCTGCTTCTCTTCTTGACCTGAACTCGGTGAGCTGCACAACAGCCTTGTGGAAGGTATGGGAAATGGCTTCAACACGCAGAACGTTGGAGGGGGATCTGGTGTCTCTTGGGATTGATAATGCTCAGATCGTGTCACGCACAACTTCTCTGCTGTTTTGGTGGTGGGTGAGCAAGGCTTTTTTCAGGGGATTGTTTGAGAGGGTTGCAAACACAGCACCCTCACGGTGCCTCCACTGGGAGAGGAAGGAGCCCTTGTCGGGGCCAGCCTTGGCACCTCTCGTCTTGCACCCGAGTCCTGTGAAATGCTTCCCTCTGTAGGTAGGTGGCTCCTGCTGCTCCTTATCCTCCAGGATGTCACCTCTGCAGAGGTTTGTGTCTCCAAGTTTTGCAAGAGTTTGTATCTGTGCATTCATTTGCTTACATTTAGCTTGCAGCTTCGTGTGTGATAAAGGGAGAAGTTAATTTAAATTGCGTGTTTTGCCAGCCAGGTGGGCTTGAAGCTTAGCGCTCTACCCCTAACTTGTGTTCGGTGTACAATGAAGAAGACTAATTTAGGGAGAAAGTTTAAGCAATGAGTATTTGGAAAAAATAAAAAATGCCTCAGTTCAAGAAATATTTTAGGAAGACACATGGATGCTTGCAAAAGCAGAATGGAAGATGAGCAGGGAAAATCAGGCATGAGAGATGGTTTGGAAAAGTGTTTGTTCAGTGCAATTTGTTCTGAGTAAGTCTCGGAAAGCCAGAGAGGGGCAGGAGCAGAGGGAGTGGACTGAAAGCGGTTTGGTTTGGAGCGAGTGACTTCTGGCAGAAGCTGGATCTCTTGGAGCAGAAACAGACACTTCCCAAGCCCCAGTGAGCTTGGCTTGCTGTTTCCGTCCAGGTCTGAGTGTGCTGCTGGTTTTGAATGGCAGTGTGCACGGAAAGCTGCGCTCATGGGAACAAAACCAACTTGGAATGTCTTTATTTCCATCCCTGCAAATACCTTGCAGTGCTTTTCCTGCCTGGCCCTGGCATCCTTTACAAAAACAACAGCGAGGTGCTTCCCTGGGCCAGCGCTGGTTCCAGCCTGTGACAAACAAAAGGGTCCTTGTAACAAGTGGTTTAAATCAGCCAAACCTTTGCTGATCCTGCTCCAGGACAGCTCTGGTGTGTGTTACCACCTGTTCCAAGCCCTGGTCATTCCCACAGAGCCCTCCACAGGTGCTTACCTCGTACCACTCTGGTGATGCTGAAATGCCCTGGGCCATTTCAGGTCTATCAACGTAACTTGTCGAAATGGGGAATAGCTGAGGCTTTCTCTGATAGTTAAGGACAAATGAAATGCAGGGCCCTGGATGGTGGAAGTGGTACCAGCATTCGTAGCGCTCATTTCACTTCCCCCCAGAAAATAAAAATCACTAATTTTTATTTGTAATTTATTTTATAATGTGTGAAAGTATGCTGTATTTCATTAAAAGCCAGTTTCAGATATATCCAGCAGCACAAAAATAGGAAAACTGAATTGCATGCTCGGTGTGTAGTTTATATTTACAAAATTACTGTTATTTGTGGTGCCTGAAGTGTTACCTAAACACTAATTTTAACAACTATATGGAGGGGGAACTTCGTTAGTTTTCTCCTGCTCAGCTGAGTGTTCCACACTCATTCAGAAATGCCGAATAGCTGCATTACCACTTAAAATACCTCCAAAAAACAGAAGCTGATCTTTAACTGGGAAAAGTCACTGAAGTATCCTACCTTCAAGGAAGCTATAAGTCATTTTCATGAACTGAGCATCTGTTTCCCCTCTCAGCTGCCTGTTTTTGCCTTGGGTATCTTTGCAGACATTATCCTACTTGATTCTTTTTTGGTTTACCAAAGATACATTAAAGGCACACATTTCTTTGGGTCCCTTCCAACTCAGATTATTCTGTGATTCTTGAGTAAATACATGTGAGGGGGTATTTGCACTGGAATTTAGGAAGAAGGCTGAGCAAACAGTTAAGGCTGGACCTCCAGTGCCTGGGACAGAGTGCAGAGCAGTTTCTTGCCAGGGGAACAGAGTTTTCTAGGGAATTTGGAAGGTGCTGTCTTGTCCCAGGTGCCAGTTGAAGGCAGTTTGTACGGGATGTGTGAACCGGGACTGGAGCCGAAGAGTTTAAGGGAAGCAGCAAAGAAAAATTGTTTTGTTAGAACTGAGATGCTCAAGGCAGTTTTGACAAGAAGCAGCTTAATCTTGTTGAAGCAGGACTGTCATGGCAGATAATTTGAGTCTGACCAGGTTAGCTGTGACCCAAAGGTTAGATAAACTCTTTTCTCATTTTTAATAAGTAAGAGTTCTAATTTGCATAAATAAGATATGCGGTCTCTTACTTGTTTTTCTTTCCTGCTTCCAGTTGTAGAGCTTGTTTGCATAGGGAGATCGGTGAGTGAGTGGGACAATGGGATGGAGATGTGGCTTTGGATGGCATGAGGTAATTGTGTGGGTAAGCTGTGTATCCTGGCAGCAGCCTGAGCTCCCTGCGGCCAGCTGGGCTCTGGAGGTGCCAGGTGTGTGGAGCGCTGTTCCTGCCTCATCATTTCCAAACCACTGCAGTCCTGCTCAGTCAGCTTTGAAGGTTGAGCTCTCTCAGAGAGCTTGAGCTGCCTTTGAGCTCACCTCACAGCTGAGCTGTTGCCTCTCAGCTTCTCTGTAGAGCTCGTGCGGAGGTCTGAGGTGTCCCTGTGCCCCAGTGCCTCCTGCTCCGGGTCATTCTGCCCCCAGCTGGAGGTGACACAGCTGTAGCTGGGAGTGGCTGCTTTGCATTCTGCTGTCTGACTGCCCGTACTGGTGAGGGATGCAAAAAAAGAGCAATCAAATGGGTATGTCTTCATAAACGGAGCCCACGCAGCCATTGTTGGATCGAGTTTTCACTGCTGGGACACTGGGGTGAGGTGGGGGTGCTCTGGGCGAACCTGAACTGCAGCAATGCCAACCTCTGTGTTCCTCACTAGCATGGAACTCAAAAACTTTCCATGGGTGACAGAGCATTAAAACCACCTCCTCCCTGGCTGTGTCCTACAAGGAAGGAAGGAGGTCTCTCCAGATCTCAGTTCTTGATATGTGTAAAGCAAGCAAGGGCAGAAAAAGTGAGTGTGAGTGGGTCTGGGGTATGTAGGGACACCTGGGGCTGGAAGCTGGGCTTTGGTGAGGCTGTGCTGCTCCAGGTTTCATGGTGAAAGTTTCATCCAGCTCTGCATGCGTGTCCCTGGCCTCCTGTAGGCACCCAGACCTGTGCCCTGAAGGAATCCTGATTTACTCTGGTTTAACTTTACACTTTTAGTTAATGAAGAAATATAGTCATGGTGCTATAATGCAGCATTGTCATACGTGGCAGAGAATGGAAAAAAACAGCAAATGAGTAGCCCTGGTGGTACGTGTGAACAAGGAAGTGGTACGTCAAGAAATCAGCTATTTTTATCACTGTTTGCCCTAAAATGGACAGTACAGGAAATAGTTTTAAGCTCGATTAATTTTCAGTTCTCTTGAATAACTATTAAAACAAAGCTTGTGTCGCCCCCTGCTCCCCCCCTTTCTGTCCAACCCTGTCACCCCGAGCGTGTCCATGGCTGGCACCCGGGGATTGCCGCTCTGTGGAGGAGCTGTGTCCCCCCACTGCACCTTCCCCTGGCCCAGAGAGTCCCTAAGGGGCTGGAAAGGGACACTGACGGGTGTGGGTTTCTCCTTTTTTCTCCCATCTGTGGGAGCAGATGGTTTCTGTAGAGCTGTGCTCGATGTTTCCATAGCCTCAGCATTGCATGGATGCTTTCATTCCCTGATCTTCCAGTGTAAGCAGTAAAGCATCTTTGGAAAAGCTGATCCACAGGTTAAAGGCAGCTGAGCTATCCCATCACCTGAAGTCATGCTTTGTTTTTTGGGAAGTGTAATTTCTCAGCACACCCCTCTTCAGTTCCCCACTGTGCCCAGCTGTCACTGTATGTGTGTGTGTGGGGGGAGTGTCACAGGGGAGCTGCTTAGAGAAAAAACAATAAATACAGCGAAGTTCAGCCTTGTGGTTTGCTGGAGCAGCTGGAGCTGAGGTTGTAGTGCAGCAAGAAGCTCATTAAAGGTGAGGAGAGGGATGCAACCATAATGGAACTTTACAGCACTAAGGAGGAGATACCAGTATTGTACAGCAGGTGTACGTGGGGGCTGTGCACCACGCTGCTTTCAGCACAAGGACACTAGAAGGGCAGATATTTTGCATCCCTGGTACAAACCATGTGGAGGTGGATACAGCTGTTTGTGCCAAGCATTTTGTTACAAAATCCCTGTACTGCAAAGCTTAGCTTAATCCCTCCGAACTCCCCAGAGCCCTTGGGGACACCTGAGTGTCTTGCTTGAGGTTTTCGGTTGGGATGAAGTTGCACTTCAAAGCTCTTCTATGGATCAGTAAATGCCAGGAACACTTCATATTTTCCTTTCAAGCAGGGCTGAGCCTCCAGTGACTGCTCAGTGCAAGCCTGAGAATTGCAGTGCTTATGACAACACGTAGAGTTGGTGACATCTCTCTGACCTGGTCAAGTTAAAAATTTGCTTTCTGTTTATTGGCTCAATGTACCTTTTGCTTTGATTCATAATGAATAGTGACCTGGCAGAACGGAGTGCAGTGTTTCCAAGAACACAGCTCTTAAAAACAGCTCTTCCTTTGAAGTCAGAAAGTGATTATTCTACCAAGAGCAGCGCTTGGCACTTGTTCATGGTCAAACAATAACAAAAACTTAGTAATCATCAGGGAAAGTAACCAGGAAATGGCACGTTGGGTGAGAATGGGGAGAGCTGTGCAATCAGTTTCGGGAAATTCTATTTAATAAACAAAACAGAAGCCCCAAACCGATCTTAGCAGCAGCATATCTAATGGGCAAAACACTTGACGCACACCTTCACACTTGGCACTCAGGAGTGTCCTCAGTCAATGCGATTTTGCCGCAGTATTAATATTTTAAGCTCCTTTACTGAAGCAAATTCACAGGCACCCGTAGGAAATCCTGTAGTGCTACAGCAACTTCCCATTTGCAAATGTGAACAGGTCCTTTCCTGGAGCAGAAACCGGAGCATCTCCCCTGGGGTGATTGATGTGAGGAGCCAGAAAGCCGTGAGTAGACTCCAGACTTTTGTGCTGGAGTGCTGGGTTCCTTCTCACTTGGCCCGAGTTGTGCTGTTCAGTGGGATTTAAGTTGTTTGTGCACTCTTGGGACTCTGCTGGCTTTTATTGCCGTATGAGATGGGTGTGTAGAGGCGTAAGGGGAAGAAGCACAAAGCTGCAGAGTGAAGCCGTGGTGTTTGGAGCAAGAGCGGCAGCAAGGGGCATTCCTGGCTTTTCAGTGGAATCCGGTGTCCAGGATTCCTGACAGTACGTGAGGATGGGGTCCAGGTTGGAATTTGGGCAGCGGGAACCTTTGCACACACTTTAACATGCAAGCAGGTGTAACCAGTGGGGATCTTCACGCTTCAGCTAAAGGCCATGTGTAGATGAAAATGAGTTTCTTTCATTCAACTGCTGTTTAATGAGTTTTGCCTGCCTTAATTGAGTTCCCAAGGTCAGCGCTTCCAGTCTGTTCAGGTTGTCATAGGTTGGTCAGTGCCTTCACTGCCACTCCTTGGCTGTTTAGTTTTGCAGTATTTGATGTTGTTAAAGCCACTGGTGTAGTCTAAAACCAGCTTCCTAATATCTGCTGCCACAGCTGTTCCTCAGTTTCTCTCTCTCAAGATGGGTAATCTGATTCTTTTAGATATCTGGCTGAAAGAAAAGCACTCAGAAAAAGAAAAAAAAAAGGCCTGAATATATCAAATGGGATAAAATCACAGCCTCTTCCCTCCACCTGCAGTAGATGCTTTAGACAGTAAAGTACACACTTAAAATAAAACAGCCTTTGGTACGTGTTATAAAAACTTGCACAATTGCAACTGTCTCATTACAAAACTAAGGAATTGAGTCTTCAAGATGAAGAGTCCCTTGAATTGTTTGGGGAAAAATACCTGGAGCCTGATACTTTTCTCTTGTGAAGCAATTTAGCATCACTTCGGAACAGCAATTGTCAGGAGCCTCACATCCCTGTCTATTTTCAGTAAATTGGGAAAAAACTGATACCTTTCTATCTCAGCCATTTGAGCATGTGCATGTGGCTTTTCCCCTCTTGTACGTTTTTTTTTCTAATTATAATTTTCTGACGTGCTTCCTGGAAGCCAAAGTTATTAACGTTTATCCTCCCAGGACCGAATGCCTGTGTTCAGCTCTGAGTCACTCTTCCAATTACAAGTTAATTTATCCAGTATCCCTTCCAGCTGCGATGAGCAGCAATGAGCAGTGCACCAGTCTCACACTGAAATTTGCTGGAGGGAAGGAGTAGCACGTCCGTGGTGTATCTCTGGGGTTCAGCTTCCTGAGAGGTGCATTGAAGCAGGCTGAATGTTTGGGAAGGCAACAGGGGAAGTGTGATGACGGATTTACTCCAAGGAGTTTTGCAGTGTGCAAGTGGGACAAGCCCCCAGTGCAGGGCAGCTCCCCAGGGCTTCTCCCCCTCACCTTCCCTCCCTGACTCTTGGGGCACCAGCTTTTCAGTTAGCTTTGGCTTTTTCCCTGCCACCCTGTTCAGGAGAGGATGTGGATTGCTGAGGTGCTCCAATTTGCAGACCAACAGCAGCTTGCAAAAGAAGTGTTTGTCTAACTGGGTAGCTTAAGATCAGCCTTCCCTGGTTTTGGAAAAAATGCAGATACTTGGCTGTTTGTTACTCAAAATAGAAAAAAACTGTTAAAAGGACTCTTAAAAGATATAGGTGGTGGAAAATGGCTACAAAGCTTTTAGCTGTTCCCACCACAGTGAAGTGTGCAGTGTCTGTAGCCCAAGCTCGGGACTGACTGGTGAGAATCCCTGTTGCAGTAACAGAGCCAGTCCTCCTGAGGAAGCCTGCAGGGAGAGCATATTCCCTGAAAGGGAAGTGGCTTTTGCTTTGGGATTGTCTGCCAAGACAGAGAACTGTCGTGGTCAGCAAGTCGGTATCTGGAGGGCATCAGCATGAGGACCTGCTGTGCATTTGGGTCACCGGTGAAACGGCGTAAGCTAAAATCCCTTTGGGGTCACCTGAACCGCAGCGAGGGCGCTGCCCTTGCGTGGCTGCACATCACCCAAAGGCAGATCTGCCACCTGCGCTGGGGAGCTGCTCGTTAAAAGCCAGCTGTTTGGGAAGCTGCAGTGTCACCTGCCTGCATCTGGCAGGTATGCTGTAAGTAAACCTCTGCCTTGACAGATTGGGCAGCTCAGAACTCCGAGCTGAGGGTTTTGGGTCCCACCCACTCCCGAGAAGCACAGCCTGGCCCAGCACGTTCATTTCTGTAACCCCCCCCACTTGCCTGGTCAGTTCCAGCAGATCTAGATGGATTTCCTCTGCCCCCCACGTCTTAATTATTTTATTCTTATCTGAAAGCAAATTCAGAGAAGCGCAGCTAATATAAACATGCCCTCTGTTTTCGTGGAAACGCGGATCCCTGTTTGTTAGACGTGCCTATGACCTCCGAGGTTAATTGAGCAACTTTCCGACGCGGCGTGGGGGTGAACCGCACCTCTAGTTTGGTGTCAGATGGAAAATTCAGGAGGGGGAGGCATTTCCTGCTGAGTGGGCCTTGGAAATGCGCACAGCGGTGAGCAGCCCTGATGGTGCTGCGTGCCTGGGGCAGCTGTGTGCAGCAAGTGCCCCTCTCCAGGAGCAGGGAATGCTTGATGTCACTGAGCAGCATTCTGACACCAGAGCAGGAGCCAGAGCTCCTGGCTTCATGAGCAGTTTCAGACTCAGCTGAAGATGTTTGAGCACTGGAAAGCCTGTCTGATTCATCTTCTTCTCCTTGATTTACCCCTGTGTCATTGTCTGGTTTTTAATGCAAAGTGGTGGGGGTTTTTAGGCATGTTATGTTAAAAACCCCAACATGCAGAATCAAGACTGAATGAAGCTCTTTCTGTTGCTAATCAATCTTCCTTTATTCCATAAACATATTTTTATTCTACTATCATCATTTTGGATTGAAGGGAACGTTTTTGTTGTTTACCATATTTATAAGTCAGTTGTCGTGGTTTTTTCTTTTGTTTTCCTCTCCTTCATTTATATCCCAGTTGTAAGATACGGTTTCATCTTTCAAGGTGAAAACCATAGCTGACGTTGGGGTTTAGCAGTGGAAAACCCCGATGTGACTGGAGAGTGCCCGCTGTCCCCTGGAGCCGAGGGGTCACCGGGTCCTTGGCACGTCCTGTCCCCAGCTGCGTTGGGCGCCGTGTGCTGGTGATTCTGGTGCTCTGGCAGGGTCTGCTGGGGAGCAGAGCCCTGCTGGGGGAGCAGAGCCCTGCTGAGGGAGGGGCTCTCCGTGGAGCGCACGTACACAGATCGCTGTCGGGCTTCCACGGAAGGAGCTTTCTTTATTTCTGCCGAGACACTGGAGATCTCAGTGTTGTCCGTGCTAATTTTAGTCTTGTGAGACGTTTCTCATGGACTGTTTATAGACTGGTTGGCTCTTCAAAGGCCCAGAGGGACTTTTTCTGTAGAGCGAGCCTGAGAACTTCACTCAGGGAGACTCGCCAGGAACCCAAGTCTTTCATTTATTACGCTCAAATGTACAGCTCCCTAAACAGGGACGATCCTGCAGACTTAATGCAGCTCCTCAGCTTGGACCGAGCGCATTGATGCTGAGGGAACTGCTCAAAAAAGACTTTATTTAAAGGCTTGTATTTGCATAAATGGCTGTTGGGCTGAGGTCAAAGAGACTCCAGTACCCCAAAATCTGTACCTTTTGAAAACTAGGCTGCTGGGTGAAGATCTTCTCTGGCTGCCACGCTCCTAAAAAGTTAGGAGAAGACCACATCCGTCCTCACCGAGGACAACTTATTTTGGAGAAGGTAGTTTTTGCACCTGACTGACTCAGTATGCAGGCGTTTCCTACCTGGTCTCTGTTAGGCTGAAAAATTTGCAGCCTGACTGGATTCATTGTTTTGGAGCTTAAGGGGAGAGTTAAATCCCTCTTCTGCTTGGTAGTGCACATGCAGAGGTTTCTTTCTGGAAGCAAACCCCTCTGTAGTGGGGATTAAGCATCAATGGGCAGAAATAAAGACAAAGAAACAAGCAGTCCTCTCTGAGGTCGTTCTAGAAGGTGCTGTGCAATAGTAGCTCAAATTATTGCCTGTGTTTGGGTTATGTAGATTGACAAGACTGGATCTTTTCCCTGTGTTTCCTCAAATCCCAATTTGATGGGAACGAATTGTTCAACCCATGCAGTTCAACAAAGCAAAGGCAGGTACTTGGTCATATAGTGCTTGTATAAACCTGTTTCCAGTTCTTGTGATGGAACAGGGTTGTGTGACTTTGACTTTAATCATGGTCTTTTATTTTCCATTTTTCTTTAAATAGATGCTGAAATTCCTTCTGCATTGTTCACCAGTTTGGGCTGTGTAACTGTGTCAGTTGATAATTCAGAGCAAGTGGAATAGGATCCTCTCTATTCATTCCTCCCATGTCTCCTTTGACAGGATGTTTTTCTTCTTGGATCACAGCAACTTCTGCTGGAAGTATTTGTGGCTGGCACTTAGTGCATTTTTACTACTTTTAAATCATAAGGGTGACACTTGTATGAGCCCTCATCAGTGGAGCTTATTTCAGCATCTTTGCCTTCAAAAGCACTCCAAGCTTTTAAATCCCGTCCGTGGGAGGTGCTTTGGGAGGGTTCATTAGGTGTGAGCAGCAGGCTTTGATTTATTTGATGAAAACATGTCTGTGGTGTGCGAGGCTGGCTGCTGTGGGACTGCAAGCAAAGAGAAATGTGCTCTGTTAGCAGCAGCAAATGTGGCATGGCAAATGTGCTGCCACTGGGACAGAGCAAAAGGCCTTCTGTGAGCTCGTCAAGCTCTTTGGCTTCGTTTCCATCTTTGATTATAGCTGTGGATTAGAGTGCCGCAGGTCTGCAGCTGGATCTGGCGGCCATCGGCAAATTAGTGGTGGTGCCTCATGAAAACCCTTGTGGGCTGGGGTGTCTCCAGTGGCTGGGGCTGGGGCAGGAGGCTCCTTCCCACCCCGGGATGGTGTTGGGGTGGGCAGGGCTGTGCCCAGGCTGGGGCAGAGCCGTGGGAAGGAGCCCTCTGCTCACAGCAGTCCTGCTTCCAGCCCGCTGCTGCTGCAGCCCTGCCTCTGCCCAGTACCTAAACCAAATCACTGCAGTGGAGTTCACCTCATGGGGAGCATGGGAAAGGGCTGGCAGGAGCTTTTTGTGCCTTTTGACAGCCTTCAGCATGTCTGGAGCTGTGGTGCATGTTGCACATTGAAGAGTGGATGCTCAGGGCCAGATCCTGGCATCAGCAGGGCGGGGACTGACTCTGCTGACAACCCCAGTGTTTGCTCTTTGGAGCACTTTGGCTGTGTGAGAGTGTGGAAAGCTGACCTGAATTAACATTTTTAAAAACCAGATCGTTTAAATTGGTTAAACCCTCCTGTGGACTTGGATTTGAAGCAGTGTTGCTTTACTATCAGGTACATCAGATGAATTATATCTGAAAGTAGAGTAAGGACCACTGACTCAGAATCAGAGCAACTTAGTGCAGATCAACCAATTCGCTTTAAATCCACAGCCCTAAGTTAACTCCAGTTGATTTCCCTCTGTGTCCCTGTGCAGGCAGGTCCAGGGTCCCGGTGCCACTCCAGAGTGGTTCTTCTCTCCCAAGCAGAAGCAGCTTTTAAGTAAAGGAATTTGATGGCCTAGAATTTCCTCATCATTACTCTTTCCCGGGGTGGAGACAGCCTCTCTCTCTGCTGAGGAGCAAACATTGTAACGTTACAATTAATGGCACCGTTGTAATTAAGAACTGCCTGCAAGGCACTCTCTGCTCCGCTTCAAATTGGAAAATCTTGTGGAAGGACCTGGAAAAGCTCTCAGTGACAAATTTCACCGGCAGTCCCAACGCTGCTGCTGAAGTGGTCCTTTTCTGTTTAAATCACAACTGGTAACTTACACTTTATGCAAGAGACGAGATTCACACTCAGCTGAGTGTTGCCTTCCAGCCTTCTGGCACAGCAAAACTAGAAACAGATTCTAAAGTAAAATGACATGCAAGCACGTGTGTGATGATCTAGAGCTACAGAATTTGATGCTGCCTCCTCTCTCCTGCTAAGAACAGGTGCTGAAAGGCCGCCTGCAAGAAAACCTGTGGGGGGAAATGAAAGGTGCTCTGCAAAACTTGTTCACGGACTGCAAGTTCAGCTGTGCCTACCAGCAGGACTTGCTGGTGTTCAGTGAAAACAAGAAAACCAAGGAATCAGGGAAAGGAAAGGGGCTGCCTGGGATATTCTCTCTGCTTGGGTTGCCAAAGCATCATGGAAGTGTTGCACAGTCCTTTCTGGGCTGCCTAAAGTACTGGTGTCATCGTGCTGTAATTTGTTCATCTGTTACTGAACTTGCTTATAGTTTGATGGGAAATCCCAACAAACATAAAAGCATTTTCTGGGGGCTGGATGTTATTTCAGGTGTCAGCAGTGTGACCCAAGAGCACCACTTCTTTGGGCAATATTCTCTAAGGCTTAGGGGAGAGAAAAGCCGTCTAGCCCATGCAGAAGACAAATCAGTCACTATAGCAACTGCAGTGAATGTTAACCACACCAAGTTTAGTTCTCCCCTGGTTCTGTGCTATGTAAAAATAACGTGTGTGTCAGCTTCCTCCCTTTCTGGGTGCTGTCCTGGCCGCGAAGCTGACAGAAACTCTGCAGGGTAACTCCAGGATCGGTGCTGGCTGTCCCCTCTTGCACGTGGCCGGTAACCCCAGATTTCCTTGGGAGTTAGCTCCCTGCAGCTCCAGTGCGTCTTCCTCCTCCTCCTACAGGACTCGTGCTTGTTCTGCTTCTAATCTGGGACCTGGGCCTTTTAAAGCAAAGCTGGTATTTGTGTTCAACCCAAGGTGAGCCAGAGGGTGACTGAGAACTGATTTGCTTAAAATTAAGTTTCAGACTGTGGGCCTGAAGCTCTGTTACAGCGGTGAGAAAACTCTCATTGCCTCAAGAGACTTTTCCTCAGGCACCGTGTGTCTTCCTGGAACGGGGCCAACACAATCCAGATATAAAACCTGAAAGCTTTTTCTCTAATCGGTACAAGGGGGTCTGTGCCTCTGGGAGGTGACATCTGATGTGTCCCGAGGGCCACTGAAGGCTCCCTCACATGCTGCGAGCGTGGTGGTTGTGCTGTAATCATCCTTTGTTCCTCCTGCCCGATGCTAGGAAGGGAGAGCTCTAAGGGAAATGGGGCTGCTTGGAACTGTTTAATGTTAATTTCCTTTCTGGTACCAGTTTTGCTTGACTCTAAACCCAATTCTTGGATTTGCATCTGAAAAGTCTCTCCTCGGATATCCCGGGGTTTACTAGGGATTGGGTCTGCATGCAGTGCAATGTCTACATTCAAAGCCAAATGCCTTTTTCTTATCACGAAAAAAAAGGATGCAAAGTAGTGCTAGGAGTGAATTTCGGTCATTAAGCTAATTTTTCATATGTTGAAAGTGCTGAAAAACAGGTAAGGGAAGGCTCGACTGCTTGGTGAAAGCTCCATGATACTGCTGGTTATACAGCTACAGTGCTTTGTTTTAAAAAATAATCCTGGTAAATGGTTATGAAATGAACATCTTTTTTAATGATAGCCATTGCAGACAGCAAATCTACCTGCTGAAATGAAATGATGAGCTGCTCATAAATCTCAGCAAGCACAGAGCTGTACACTCATTGAAAAAATTTTACTCTCACTTTAGAAGTGTAAATTGCGATCTGGGGGGTTTTGCGTTTGGTTTTGTGTTGTTTTGCTTGTGTTGTGTGTGGCCTTTTCTGTATATTTTTTTTATAAAATTGGTGTCACCTAGATCACATTATCCAGAAAACTGGCCAGAGTATCCCAAAGGAACTATTGGGCAGCACGAGCCAAGTGCAGGTGGTGTCTCTCTGGTGCCACTTTTTGAGAATCTTGTGAGGGCTGTGGTAGTGAGTTGTTCAGGAGGTCAGGCTGGTGAGGTACCACAGGAGAATATTTTTATTTACAGCTACAACATCCTGCACGTTTCCACGCAGGGCAGTTAGGAGCTGAGCTGCTCTCTGGTGGTGTTTGCAGCAGGTTACAGGGTTAATGGAACAGAAAGCAGCAACTTGTGCTGAAAACATACCTTTTGTATCACAAAATACAAACTATTTAACACCTCAAAGACGCCTACCAACGCCAGGTTTGTATGCTCTAAGACAGAACAGATCCTTGCATATACAAAAACCACCAGTCACCGGGCTGCGATGTTATTATTAATGTAGAAATTCAAATTGGAATTTAACAGTCCACCCAGAGACAATACCAAGGGAAAAGAGGAACTGAAAAAATCGTGGTGTGCTTTCTAATCTGAAAATAACAAACTACCCTTTAAAAATATGTGCTTGGGAATAAATAGTTGATTAGTATTGCTTAGCAGTGAGTGCATCCATTGCTTTGATTTCATCCCATAATATAATCTCAGTAAAAGCCTCAATTCATGGGTTCTGCTTCTGTATTTTAAAACATTTGGTGTTATTTAGGTTATTTGTACGACTGTGGTTTAGGGATAAAAAAAGAAATAGGTTTTGAAATAATGTTGTGACTACGAGGAAGCTTTTGTTAATATTGCAAAGAAAAAAATAAACCCACATCCCCGGAAGAAAAAGACAGCTTTGATCATCTGAAAAATCAAAACTATCCTTTTGGAACGGGTACCCTGGCAGTGATATGCACAGAGTGTTCACTCACCCAGACCCCTGTGATGGCTAATATATGGTGAGTAAAGCACTGTGCTACAAGTTTTTGACAGCTGCGTTGGCAGGGCTGTGGATTTGCTTCTGTGTGGAACTCCTCTGAAAGCAGGCGTTTCCGTGTAGTTTGGGATTTGAAAAGTAATTCTCCACAGGATGGTGCTGTTTCCTGTTTCCCTTCCCATGTGGGATGAAAATATTGTCAAAATATTGAGATTGCCTTCAGAGTTAATGGGGGAGAAGGTTGTTCCTTGTTTGTTTGTTTGTAATTCTTCCTCCAGCTGCACTTCTGAGGCTCTACAGTGCTTTTCTCCTTTCCAAGGAGATACCACCTGTCCCTTCCTTCCCAGAGATGGTCCAGGAGGGAGATCCTGTCGAAGGTCCCCGGCCACCTTTCCTGATGGGCTCACGGGGACTGCTGCGGGTAAAACCACTCTGTTCCCACTCCTGCCCAGTGCTGCAGGGTTTCACTGCTGCACCTCACTGCTCACAGCCTTCACTCGCCGGCCCGGCCCTTCTGGCTCCACAGATGCCCTCAAACCCACACTTCTAGAAGGGGCTGGAATCACTCTTCTTTTTTCCTGATGCTTACAAACTGGCAGATTTCCAGAGACAGGGGCTTTACCCAGCTGAGTGCTGTGCATTCGGGGTTGCTTCTTCACCGAGTGTTGGGAGGAAGTTGTTTTTTGGTGCAGTGACTTTGTAAGCTGATAATCAAAAAGAAAGGTCCTTAAAATACTTATTTTCTTAAGCTTCAACTGCAATTTCCAAAGTTTGAAACATAAGCAATGTACGCACTTTAAATTTTAGTAGCGCTTTACTTTGTAACTGCATGGCTCTTCATAATCTGTTCAGGTTTGTGTTGAAAAGCAATGTGAGGTTTTATGGGGGAGCATAATCCAAACCAGGGAGAGAGGGACCATCTGCCAGCTGATCGTTCCCTCCTGGAGAGCCTGTTTGCCTCCTCTCTTCCCAGGCGGGTTGTTTCTTGGAGCTGTCCTACAGCACCACGCTCTGGATCTCTGTTTTGTGGTGGCTGGGGTTGGTTGAGGTTTGGCTTTAGAACCTGGGGTTTGTTGCTGCTTTTTTACCCGTTTTCTAGAGGCATCTGTGGGGTTTTTTTATTTTGTTTTCTTCCAAAACTCCCATAAAACTCCTGCTATTTGATTAAGAAAAAGTCTTTGCTAAGCAGAGCCGTGGCTTATCAGTGAAACCAGCCCCTGAGGGAGCAGACGGGCAATTCTCCATCAGCAGCGCAGCTGAAAACTGAAGTTCTCCGGCAGAACTGTGCCAGGAGGAGTGGCAGGCAGTGCTGCTGGGCTGGCAGCCCCGCTCAGGTGCCGCAGGGAGCCTCGGGCACGGCTCCTGCAGCCGCCGCGGTGTCCCCTGGCACTGGGCACGGGCTCCCAGCCAAGGGCTGCCCAGCCAAGGCAGTCCCTGCAGGGCCAACATCACCCCGTGCCTCCTGCAGGGCACGGCGGGGCCTGGGCGAGGAGCTCACGGGGGATTTGTTGCATCTCAGGAGCGCCACGAAGCACCTGTAAAACTGTCACACGGAGAGAACGGCAAGTTAGCAGCGGTTGAATTCATCTCGGGTTTTATAAGACAGGCTTTATCTCGTGGTCTTTATATGGATTGAGTTCCTGGGATAGCTCGGGAACAACGTGGGTGTGACAATATTTTGTATTGGAGGTTGGAATGTTTTGTAGAAAAAAAAAATGTCGTTGTGCCAAGAGACCTTGACCTCAGCACGAGGAGTACAGAGGGGAGGGAGCCATAAACAGAATTCTGGGCCAGGTTACAGGCCTGTAACAGCTGTCCTGGGTTTTTATTGATTACAAATACTACTGACTTTGTGGCAGTGCAGAGAATAGAAGGGACTGAGGGCTCTCCAGCCTGCTGTCAGGTTTGTGGGATCCCATCACCTGACCGAGCTGATGCAAACGCTGCTGTGGCACGGAGATTTTGGGGAGCTGACAATCACTGGTGCTGGCCTGCAGACAGGTTATGGATGTATCCCACTGCCGCAAGCGTGGGATGGATTGAGCTAATTGAATTACCGATGGAACTGATGCTGGCTGGTTTGATTTGTGTTTGACCAGGGAAAAGATGAAAACTTTGGTTTAAGCTCTCAGAAGGGGTTGGTTCGATCTTCAGAACTGGAGGGATTTTTTTCAGTTGCATGCCAAAACATTCTGTGTATCTGAGGGCAGAGGGAATGTGCTGAGCATGAAGGTGAGGAAACTGCCTGGAGCTGAAAAATAGGTATTTTAGGTGGTATGGATTGTGTGCACGGCCTCCCTGCAGCTGCAGGGTCAAACGCTGAGAGCTGATCTCTCTGCACTCAGGAGTCCAAAACAACATTACTGGTAATTCTTTGTACAACACAGCTGCTAGCAACAAGCTCTGACAGCTCTTGTTATCAACAGCCAAGTGAAAAATCGTGCTCCTTTTTCGTCAGCAGCCTTGCTTGCTGGGGAAAATGGCTTTTTAAAAGTTTGACACAATTTTTGCGTCAGCCGAGGTTCCTTTTTCTTTTAATGAGAAACTGCATTTTCTCAGGATTAAAAACTTACTTTGTAATAATCGTAAATTTTTCATCAGCCTCTCACCACTGAGCACTGAAATATTAAGCAGCTTCAAAACTTGTGGGGAGTACTGTTTATTTTCTAGTTTTTGCTTTGCCCCCTCCCCTCGTGGTCAAGCTCACCTGGCTCTTCCCAGGTACTTTTCTGCAGCTGTTCAATCCCCAGTAAATTTCTCTTACAGCTTGAGAGTCTCTTCCATCTGTTTAACCTTCACCTAGTCCTTGCCTGGATGCATTTCCTCCATGTGAATGTTATTTTACCTGGCCTGTTCTCGGATTTTATCCGGCCTGATTAGAGATTTCTGAGCATTTACCAGAGTAGGGGGGGAGCCTGGACATGGAATTGTTTTAGAATTAGAGGGCAATGTCAGCTGTGTGAGCTGGCAAGGCATCTCCTGTAGATTTCCACAGCCTGGGGAATGCTGTCGGTGTTGAATGTGGTTTTCTGGATGACAAACACCTCCTGCTTTCACCCGCCTGGCACTTCTGGGTGGCTGCAGCATCTTCTGGTCTGAGGTTCTCTCCTGAGTGTAGAGAAACCCAGGTTACTGACTTCTTATTCTGCACTGGGTATAGAACCCTGAGCACTGATTGCTGCTAAAATACTGAGCAATGGAAACCAAGTGGAATTTTAAAAAAATCCCAAACCAAAAACACCACAAAAAACCCTCGTCAAACAAAATGAGGCATGTATGGAGCACCAGGAGTAAGAGTTTATGGTGAACTTCAGGAGTCTGACATGGATAAACCCAGTTTAATTTGTGTCTAGCTGCTGCCTCTCAGCAAGCCATTTAGTAAAAAGATTAATTAAGAATTATCTGTAGAAAACTCCTGTGCACAGTCTGTGTTGTTTGGAGTGCTCTTTCCAGCCCGTGCACACGTTAAGATCAGCCTGTGATTTTTGAACTGCCTCTCTGGATTTATGCAGGGCTGGACATGTTTGAAGTGAGTCAGAGTTACCCTCTGTGGGCTGGTGTGCTTGGGGCTTTTCCCCGGGTAAGGGATGGCAGCAGCTCTCCCATGTTCCAGGCAGTTTCATGGGAGAGTTTATTGAAATGCTAAATAATAAAGGAGAAGGGAAAGAAGGGCTCCTATCACAGGGAAGGTGTGAGGGAATTCTGCAGGCGAGCAGAGAAGGGTCTGCACCCCGCTGAGCTGTTTGTGGCAGTGAGTGGAGCTGGTGGCTGCTGTGGAGATGATGGATGGTGCCATGGAAACTTTCACTCCCTGGGAATTTCTCATGTCCCAGTAAAAACACCCGCAGCTAATCTAAGCCAGACTTAAATCAATCTTTTACCATCATCGTTTTGTTTTCGAGAGAGAGTGAGCAATTTCCTATCTGTGCTTCCTAATGGCTTCCAAAAATCATTTCAAGTGGAGGATTTGCTGGACTCGGAGAAACAAATGATCCACCTGCTATAATCCCAGCAATGCAAAGGTCCATGAAATGTGCCTGAGTGGGCTGATGAGCTGGACCAGGCTGAGGGATTGGAAGAGCTCTGATGCTCTGTTTTTCTCTGTAGATCTCTGTTCATCTTCACTTTTATTCTCTGTCCCTTTGCCAGGGGCTACCCCAGCTCCTGCCTGTCCCCTGCTGTCCCCTGCTCCAGGGCCAGCTCCTCTGGCAGTGCTTTCAGACAGATCCTCGCTGGGCATGGCTCCCACCAGCTCTTACGAGGTGAGAGCAGGACCAAAGAGGGACTGAAGGGTTTGAGGGGGGTTAAAGGAGTAAATCGGGGAGGGGAGAGCTGGTGGTGTGAGGAAGAGGAGTTACTGTGGGCAGTGTGCTGTGCTGGGGCTCGGCGTGGGGCAGCCAGAGCTCACAGCCTCACGAGGCTTCACGTATCTGAGTCACCTCAGACGCTTTCTGGTTTCTTTCACTCTTGCCACAACACGGATTTCTTCTCTGTTTGTCAGATTGGGCAATGGAAAGGAAGGACCTCCATCTGCTATATGCACATGTGGGGAGTTGGCCACCCAGCTTCCAAAAGCGCAGATTTGTCGAACAAATTTGCTCCTTGGAGCCCTTTTTCAGAGCTTCCCTCTCATGGATTCGAGTGCTGTCGCTGACACTCCCGTTATCTCCCCTTGCTATTTCCTCATTCCTTGCACACCCTGAATCGGAGGGACCGCAGGAGAGCGTGTCACTGACCTGTTTGTTCAGAAATATGTAGATGATGGGGTTGTAGACCGTGCTGCTCTTGGCGAGGATGGCTGGGATGACGCTGGCTGCGGGGGTGATGAGCCCAGGCTTCCCAAAGGTCGCCATGAGTGCCACAGCTGCGTCGGGCAGCCAGCAGAGGAGGAAGCACACCACCATCATCACCACCACCATTTTCAGGACGCGCTGCTCCCGGCCCCGGCACGGCCCTCTGTGGATGCTGCTCACCTGGGTGGGACAGAGGCACGAGGTAGGCATCAGCACTGCTCGTACTGGGAACAGCTGGCGGTGCCTTTTTTGGGCTTATCTAAAACAGAGGCCAGACAAAATTAAGGGAATAAAAGCAGGTATATTTATTGAAGGGCCTTCAGGTACATTTCGGGCAGACCAAGCCTCCCCAGGGGCTACACCCAAAAAATGGACAACCGGGCACGGGGTTTCACGCTTTTATAAGATTGGTCCATTTGCATATTGGGGGTTAATCTTCCAATTACAGCTTCAAGTAATGAAGTCATTTACCCCCAGTTTGCTCCCCCCCAACTCACTTTTGTTTGTACTTCTGGAGGCCTGAGGCAGTGAGGTGTCCTTGATTC
Source organism: Cnemophilus loriae (assembly GCA_013397755.1). Classification (NCBI taxonomy): domain Eukaryota; kingdom Metazoa; phylum Chordata; class Aves; order Passeriformes; family Corvidae; genus Cnemophilus; species Cnemophilus loriae. Next base: position 64,167 of record VZTF01006514.1, on the reverse strand, counting down.
CCAGGCCTGGAGAGGAACGGCTGTGTCTGACCAAAATGGGAAAGCAGTGGCTGACACTGAATATGGAGTTTAGAGTTATATGCTAAAGAATTGCAGGATTATAAATATATGAAAAACAATAAAAGCTGAACTGCTAAGGCATCAGTGACGGTGCATGGGAGCTGCTGGAGCGGCTGCAGGGCTGGCAGTGTCACCTGAACCCTTCTGGCCGGAGAGGAGCTGCCCGGCGCGGGCAGGGTGGGTGTGGTGTGTGCTCGCAGTGTGCCCCCGACAGCTGGAACAGGACAAAAGTGCTCTTCGTCTACAACAGCCTCTTCCAGCTTACTCCAAATCCCAGCTTTTAACGGGAGTATCCTGGGCAGGAGGCAAGGAGAAGGAATGTGCCCTGGTGTGAGCAGGGGACAGCTGCTCCCAGTGCTCCCAAAACCAGTCCTGGCAGGACTGATCCCCCAGCAAGGATGAAATGCTCAATACCCACCGGGGCAGGTGAGAACGTGAAGAACAGAGAACTTCCTTCCCTGAATCCATGGCAAAAGGCAGCGCTTGAATTACAGTGATTCGCAACAGGCTCCTCCTCCGGACTTCGGGCTCACAGGTACTTGAAGGTAAATCAGACTGCATATAAACACTGCTGCCCTGTGCCTCACCCTTGTTCCCTCGTTTTCAGTGTGTTTTGAAAACCAGACCTTTCAGTGACTGCTGTGTAGTGCCTGCTCTGAGAAGTGCTGCAGTAAGCACGAGGAACTAATTATTACAAGCAGTTTTATGGGGAATCCGTTGGGATGTATTTGAGTGCTGGAAGTCACCTTGAGACTAATTAGAAAACCTAACCAAAACTGTTCAAAAAATAGAACATATCTGTAATTGCCTGCTGAGGGAACTCAAATACCAAGTACTTTATAAATATCTTGTTAATGTGCAAATGAAATCTTTTATGACACTTGTCTGTGATTTAAAAGGAAAAAAAAGCAGTGTTTGCCACTAGGCAAATAAAGTTGTTAATCAAAATATTTCCATTAGTGAGAAGCGAATATTTCACTCTGAGCCACCCACAGGCACCAGTAGCTCAGATTTATTCACAGACAGAAAGCTCACATTTATCTTCTTGCATTGTATCTCATGATAAGAATTTTGTAGGGCACATTCCCCGTGTGTGGATTTTTTGAGAGTCTGCCACCACCTCAGTATAAAACTTCACTCAGGCTGTGTGATGAAGTCCAAACAGCTGGACTGGGGTGGAAACGAGGAGGGAGACAGGAGAGGGGCTGCGTTTTGCATCATGTTTTAAGGCTCCTGTCAAGAGGCACTGAAAGGCATCGGCACCAGCTGCCAGGGTTCTGTATCCTCACACAAAGTTTCTTTGTGCCTTCCTGAGATCCTCCTGTCCTCCTTCTCCACTGTGCCAGGAGACACCTGGGGCGGGTGGTGGGCGATGGCTTGCATGTGGAGCACCTTGAGGAAAACCATTTGTAGCTTGACAGTAGTCCACATAAATTATCAATTTTTCTAGTCAAACATTTCGTTTCCCCCTGCCTTTTTCCTGTGCTGTTTTACCTTTTGCTCCTTCAGTTATTGACACACGGTTTGGGTTGCCCTGAGCATCTCCTTGCTTTTGGAGTGCTGTGGAGATTCCCACCTCGCTTGGCTGTGCTGCGGGGAAGGGAACCAGATGACAAATGTGACCATTCATGATGTATAAAATGTTTTGTGCTCTAAATGCTTATGCCTCAGCTTCAACCCTAAATACGGGGTACATTCATGTACCTTCATGAGCTAGGTTTGCACCAAAATATCCCAAATTTGCCTGTTCATGCAAAGAGGACACCCACTGGTTTGGTGGGTCCAAACAAAACTTCTGACCCTCGGGCTGTGCTCCTAGTGCTGCCCAGCACGAAGAGCCGGGTGAAGATTTGCCTCTGCAAATCATCTTTTCTGTCCCCATAAATGAAGGCTGTGGAAAATCTCCCGTGGTGAGTGCATTAACAAGAAGGGTACTGTGGAGATTTGGCCAAAAGCACTTGAAGCTGGCTGTGAGCAAAGGAAGGTGCTCTCAGGCCGTGTCCTGCTGGCAGGGGATCACACAGCCCGTGCGGGCACCATCCTCTGCTCATGGCTCTCTGGAAGCTGCTGTTTCCAGCATTAACACAGACCTCTGCCAAAGCTTACGGGGAGGTGAGAGGGGAGAGAGAAGAAATGCAATTCCATCTGCTGTGCTGATGTCTTTCACCTCTGCTGGAGTAATTTTTCTCATTTCTGCGAGGGCTTGGAAGGTAGGTGCTAGAGGAGTCACAGTGAGGGCCTTGTGGTGTGCAAGGGAGGAGCTCTCCGGCTCAGACATCCTTTAAAGTGCTCGTAGCATCCTCTCACACCCGCCTCTGTCCTCTCAAAGGTGAACCACATAATTTAAGATCAAAATTTAAATCTAAATTCAGTCCCTCACTTGCTGTCATAAACATAGAGGGCCATAAGGAGAGGTTTTGCAATCACTAAAGGGGGTTAATTTTTAATTCCAAATACCAGAATATTAAAATAGTTCATCCTGGTTGTTGTTTGCAAAGGCTGGAGCACCGAGTGCGGGCACGATGCAGCGCTGCTGGGATGTTGCTGGGTTCTAAGTGTTGCCTCGTCCTTCTCAGTCCCTGAGTTCTCTGTGACACAGCCAGGGTGCTCCAGGCTTGGGGGGCTTCCTGTGCAGGGATGTCCTTTGGAGCTACGAATCTGCACGGCCCATGTGTCAGCGAGAATGGTTATTGAAACACCTCAGCACCACTGATGTTCACACTGGTTTGGTTCCCCTCCTTCTGCATCGTGCACTGATGCTTTTATCAGTGATGACTGTGGCGAGAATGTGTTCTCACTGGGAGTGGAGGTTCTCCCGGGTGTTATCTGTGACACACAGCACAGAGCAGGAACAGCCAGCGGAGGAGGGAATGTGTTTGTGGGCAGGAGAACAGTGGAGCTCAGCCCGCGGGGCACGGCTGCTCCCTGCTGTCCTGAGGGAGGCTGCTCTGCAAGGCTCTGCTTCCCTCGCTGCGCGGGCTTGGACACTCCCGAGGTCTGGAAGCACCTGCGGAAAAATATTTGTGCTCCAAGAGAAAAAAAAAAAATATCACAGCTGCTTTGTTTTCAACTAGAAAAATCCTTAATGTGTTCATCAGGTGCTTTGTGTTCACGCAGGGATCGGATCTTCCACTGCCCACAGAAGGAAGAGTCCTTCCTGCGGCTCTGGGAAGCGGAGCCGGCAGCAGAGACCGACTAAACGCGAGCAGCTCGAATGATGAACCAAGGCGAGCATCTGGAATGGGCAGAGCTCCTGCTACCGTCCGAAACGCAGAAATACATCCCCGCGCCGCATTCCCACCGGGACTGAAGTCAACTGAAGAAAAGAAAGCCAATTCCTTGGCTGTCCTGCAGGTGGGTGGACCGATCCGTTTCTAAAGGTGACTGCCCTCTTCCATCACTGACCTGCACGGTTTCTGCAGCTCTTCCGGGCTCAGCTGTCTCAACACTGATTTTCTCTTCCCTGGTGTCCGAGGTGTTCCAGTGCTTAAGCTGTCACGATTCCTGCCTTTGGGAACGTGTCTATCTCAGGTGCCCAGCTCAGCCTCAGTTTATGGTGGTTATTCATACCGTCCAGATTCACGCTGAAGGAGCAGCGTAATCACCCTTTCCCACTCCTGCCAGTGGCAGGGAATTGCTGGGGAACAGTGCTGTTCTCCCCCAGTTTCTCCTGCCCATGCTGTGTGAAGCTATCACCCCAGCATTAGAAACTGCTGGGCTTGCTAATTGACATAATGAAATTAACATGTAACACATCAAATGCCTCCTTGCTGCGCTTTTTGCTTTTCTGTAACTCTCGAGGGACCGAGGGGGCAGAGGGCTGGTGGAAACCATGCCAAGGTGTTGGCTTTTCCTGCCTTGCCTGTGATTACTGCTTGAGGTACATTTACCGTGATATGACTCAACCCAGGGCAGGAGTCTGTGCAGAAAAGCAGAATATTGAGCCTTGCACTGATCTGTGAGGATGAACACTGGTCAATAATTTCAAGGCAGGCCCTCAGATTCATTTGTTAAGGAGATAATAGAAGAGTAGCTTGTCTGTGAATGAAGGGGGAAAAAAACCCCACCACACTGTAATACAGTGACACAAAAGCTGGAATCGATTATATTTGCATTCTGACAAGTCTTGTGAGAAGACAGCCAAGCTTGTCAATGACTGTCACTAATGACTTCCTAACCTCTGTGCTCACAAAATGATTTATCTGCTTCCAGAGAGCATTTTTAAGGCTGCATGTGCTGACTGCAGCTGTTCCAAAACCCAAAAAGGGTTTTCCAAGTTGCCTGGAGCAAAGGGCTGGCTGAGCGCTTGGAAATAAACCCCGGGCACACAATGAGACGTGGCCTCGAGCCCTGTGTGGGACCGGCTGGACAGAGGGTGGACGGGACCCCGTGTCGCCTTGGCGTTCCCAGAGCGGCTCTGTGCCGGGGCTCCGGGAGAAGGTGGTCTCCAGATAAATGCCTTGTTCAGGGGCTCTCTTCTGGCGCCCCAAATAAGCCGTAGTGTCACCGAAACTATGGCAAAAACGAAAACCCTCCAACAACATTTTTAATGTTACAGAGCCAAGGCATTACTTTGTTCTGGCCGGGATGTTGTTCTGGCCAGGATGTACCACAGAAATCATCTCGTCCACACATATCCCGGGTGTGCGGAGAGAATCATTCCATGGCACATGCTTTTTCAGGATTTTTCCTCAAACTTTATACAGTCAAAACCCGTAGAGATGCGCTGTTTCAAAGTTCATTGGTCCAGAGCTGAGCAACCCCCAGTATTTAGTTTTTCACTGGATCCGAATCTCCTCGCCTCCGATGTTAATTAGATCTTCATTCTTTGATTTTCTTATCAGCCTTTTCCGGGCCAGGTGTCTCTAACCATGCCAGGGGGGCAGCCTCGGGAGTAGATGTTCGTTGATGTTTGTTAATGGCCTCTGATGTTCTGTTGGTGTTCCACTGATGGCTTTTTTATCTTTTTGGGTATCTTTAGGCTACTCCCAGTCCGTTGGCATGCTGTGCCCATCTCCTTAGAGCGATGCTACATCTCTTAAAAAAAAAAAAAACCTGAAGAAAATTCCTTTCCCCAAGGTAAAGTCAAGTCAAGCTTAACTACAGAGATAAAACAAAAATTTAGAAGTTCTATTGTTTCCAGCAACGGGGCCGGGTAGATTCCCTGCCGGGCCGGGAGCTGCTGCGTTTGCCGTGGTGCGGGCAGCGCCCACGGCCCCGCTGCCCAGCGCCAGCTGTCCTGGCCGGTGGCCGCAGCCCGGGGGCCACGGGCAGGGCTCGGCGTGGCAGCACAACAGGCAATCCCCGCGGCTTTGTGGCGGATCCGGGGGCAGGGTGCCGGCCACCCAAGGAGGTGGCGTTCCCGTGGGTGGCCGCAGGGGTGGCAGCGCTGAAACGCGGCGCCCGCAGCTGCAGCCGGTGCCGGCAGCTTTGCTGCTGTGCCTCTCTGCTGGTTTATGGAGTGTCAGCGCCCAGCCAGCATCCGAACGCATTTCCTACACAAATGTTTGGAAAGGGGCAGGGAGGGAAGGGACACGGATAATTCCGTCTGGCTTGCAGCACTCTGTGGGTTGTGCAGTCCTGTAAATCCCTCGTCCTGATGTGGAAATGCAGCCTGTGCCGTGTGTGGGGCCCTGGCTGGAATTTGTGGGCTGTGGAGACGTTGAAAAGATTTCACCCAGCGTGTGGGGAGCAGTCAGGGTGATGCACTGCTGGGGTGTAGGGGCTGTTCGCTGGGGTCTGTGGAGGGGCTGGCTGGAGCCAGCCCGGAGGAACCTCCCGCAGGGCTGTTCTAGCTATTTGACACGACATCACACAGCAAGTCCTGCAGGGAGGATCTCGTGGCTTGTGGTGTTGGCTTGAAGGGGTGAGTGAGACCCTTCAGCCACGGCCACCCATGGCACTGAAGTCAACAGTGTTGTGGCAAATTATCTTTTCTCTCTTACTAACGATAAGAGAAGCAATAATCCTTTGACTTACCATGGTGATGTCAGCGTCTTCAGAACTGGCAGTTTTAAACGCCAAGTTGTTCCAGGCAGGAATTACTTTTACTATGTAGGTGTGGCACCTAAAATCAGCCTGGACCAGGTTTAGGACTTCAGGTGCTCTCCTGCACTGGACCAGGGGCCCGCCTCCCTCCCAGGGATGGGGTGAATGTTTCACTAGAGAGGGGCTTGAGGCCGTGAGAGCTGCGAGTGCTCAAATGTCAAGAGGAAATATCACTGTCGCGAGGATCTGCCCACACGGTGTGGGGCTAACCTGAATTTTGGAGTGGGTGCAAACTCTTGCACGTACGAATTGTCTTATCTGGCAATGATGATACAAAGTTTAAAAATTACCGTTAGACACGTTGTTCAGACACCATTTTCCCCCGACTGTAACCTTCTGGTCACCTCGGGTGTTACAGCATCCAGCAGGGTGATAAGAAAAATAGTATTAAGTCCTGGCAGAGCTACTGCAAACTGGCTGCGAGCAAAATGGAGATGGATCACTGTTTAAAGGAAAAGCAACACAGTGATCTGCAATCAGGAAAGCAGATAAAGCAGAGGTTTCCTGTGACAAAAGGTTTACAGTGAAATTAATGTAACTGAATGGAAGAGAAAGGAGGAACCATGACTGGTTTCATGCAGCGCATAAGCAAGTTGAGCAAATAATTTCATCCTTGCTCCCTGTTTCTTTCCCTGAGAGGACGTGGTTTTTGCTTGGATTCACGGGTGCTGGGTATTTCTGTTTGAGGATCTGTGTCTGTCTGGCTGATAAATTGTCACTGTGGATTTATGTTAGTGTGAGAGGGGCCAGAACCCAGCCGTGGGGCAGCAGCTCACAGAGGTGCGCGTGTGGGGGCAGGAAGGCTTGGGGCAGGATGGGTGCTGGAGGTGCCTGGCCCAGCTCCTCATCCTGCTGTGCCCTCCTCTGCCCTCACCCCGGTTTATTCCCTGCTCCAGCCCCTCAGCACAGGGGATAGGAAGGAAATCCCCCCGGTGTGGCTGGTGGGGATCTCCCTGAACACACACGCAGGGCTGAGGTGGGCAGGTGTGTGCTGACAGCCACGCAGGATCAGCATCCCCCTTCCTGTGGCGATGAAGGATCCTGGGCACATTCATAGGAACTGGGTTTAGGCACCCCGGGACTTCGATAAACCAATAGAGAACTCTGTCACCTTGTAGCAAACTGGGAGATGGCTTTAAAACATAATGGAAGTGAGTCATGGCAGGTTACTTCCTGTGCCTGCAAGTTTTTAAACCCAGGGGTCTAGGAGGCAAAAAATAAACATCACATCTCATTTGTGTCCTATGCCTACTGGTAATACCAGAAGCAGAAGAGGCTGATTTTTCCTTGACCTTTTACTTCAGGGAGGAAACGAGAACTACCAGATGAGAGGTTTCGTCTGTGCGTGGGATACACCGACCTGTGCCCAAGGCCCTGGTGAGTAGAGTGACCGACATCTCAGTCGGAATGCCAAAAAGATACTGATGCAGCGAGAGAAACAATGCGTATTTTTAGGGGGTGTCGGGGTGAAGCAATAGCCTGAAGTTGCATCGGCAGCTTAGAGCAGCACACGTGTCCCCAGAGGCTCCTGCTCAGCGTGACCCAAGGGGTCACAGCCTGCTCTCTGCAAGGTACTGCACTAGAGGGTGAGTTTGGGCAGTGCATTTCAGGCAGCAGCAGCAGCAGACTGGCTCAGGAGCCTCAGGTTTCAGGCGGGGGTTTCTCAGGGCCTGCTCTGCGTGCGGCAGTGGTGACAGGCACAGCGGATGGACGCTCCCAGCAGGTAACCCCGAAATGTCCTCTCTCAGACGGGGAGCACTGGTGTGCTGGGGGAGGGGCTCCCTGCTTTCACCCAGCTCAGGGCTCTGGAAGCAACTGGACGGGTTGGTCACATCTCTGTGCTTCAGAGTTCTGCTGGACGAGCAGGTCAGGAGAAACCTGTGTTGCTTCGTAAGGACCAGCCTCCCACGGGAGGTCTTTTCTTCTCCAAAACAACCAATACTGCAATAAATGAGTATTTTAAAGCACTGAAAGTATTTCGGCCATTCAAGCTAGGGAGAGGTAAAGGGCAGGGACCCAAGCAAGGGTAAAGGGGCTGCTGTCACTATTGCAACCACAAAACTTGGGCAGGTCGAGGTGTCACTGGCACCAGGGGAAGCCCTGCCCTAAGCAGGCACGAGAAGGTGCATGGTTGTTTACGTGCAGGCTCAGGGGCCCTGTCAGTGACATCTGGAATACACGTTGCGGTCGGAGATTTGCACAAAGGAGCTGTGGGGAAATTTGCCGCTGTGCTGAGTCAGGAGCTGTGGTGAAAGGCTGTCACACAGGAGAAAAGTCACGGAGCAAAGCAGACACAGAGCCAGCCACCAAATGAGCTTTGCAGTTAAACGGGATCCAGCTTTACGAGGCTCTCGTTTTTCCCTCCTCACGTGCTCCCAGATGCCCTGAGCTCACTGTTCTGCACAGCCCCTGCTTGCTCAGTGCTGGGAAGGAGACCAGCCACCACCACCACATGGGGTCTTTTTTGGCTAAATTTCCCGCCCAAATTTTGGTTTTTTATTTTCCTAGACAGCGGGGAGGTCTGGAAGTGGGAGGCCCATGGAAAGCCTGTGCTTGCTGGCAGAGCTGTCAGTGTTGGCAGGGTTCTGGGCAAAAGGGTGTGTATGGCACAGGGCCAGGGGGTTGCAAGTGTCGTGCTATGTCGAGTTCTTAGCACTGATGAGTGGTTGGATAACAGAGTGATTAGGTAAGAGTGCAAATGCCTTGATGTAAATCAGTGGCTCTCCGTGGGTGCACAGCTTCACAGGTGTTTGAACTGCGAGATGCTGAAAGCCAAGATGTCCAAGCTCAAAATTAAATTCCAGTGTCAGAGGCTGGAGCTGACCTTACCAAACCCCATTTTTCCTGCTCCGTGTCCGTGCAAGTGAGATATATGCACATCTCACAAATGTGCTTTTCAGCCAAGTTCATGTTCTTTGCTCTTCTGTTTTATTCTCTGTGTCAGCACAGCCCTACAAAGGCGAAGGGTTAACATTTATGGATGTGCTTGTATGCTTCCCTGGCCTGAAAAGCAAAGCAAACATGACCAGCTTACTGTTTTACTCCACAAGGCAGCCCTGCAAAGTTGACCAATCAATCCCAGCACTGACATATTACATTTTCCATAACTGCACAGACAGATCTGTGGCTCACAGCACCCAGCAGGATCAGGGTGGTGTCATTGCTTTAAGTCCTTTTATTGCAGTGGCACGGTGTAATTATGTTGATGCTCAGTGGCATGCACAGGAAGGCAAAACCCATTTCTCATTAGCTGGTTGCCCTGTGCCCCCAGTGCTTTGGAGCTATTGGCAGATCTGTATCTCTGGTAGGGAACAAGAATTTAGCCACTTAATCCTTGATGAGACACTGATCTTCTCTGGAACAGGTGCTTGCAGTGCTCGTGTGGTGTGACGTTCATGCAGGAGAGGTAAACCCCGTGCCCAAATCCTTCAGGGACCCTCCACGGAACACTCAGTTCCAGGCTTCCACCTCCCCTTGGCTGCTGAGGAGCCCAGCCCAAGCTGTGCCAGGCAGCAGTGGCTGTGTGCAGGCAGAGCCCCGTGCCATGCTGTGACACAGTTGCTTTATCAGCCATCAGCACCGTATCTCTATCTAACCAGGCTGCCACACTGAATTTTGCTTTTTCATGCTGTTCTGTGGCCTTTCTTTGCGTGGCTTATCTCTCCAGCAGAAAGAAAAGGGTGGGTTTCTGACATGCAGTAATGAAGAGGAAATCAAAATGTAAGTCCTTGGCATGATTATTCTCTGCCAGACCTCCCTTTCTAGTCACTTAGCCGATTTGCCTTCTGGAAATACTGAATCAAAGGGTGAACGGGCTATTCCTAAATTTCCATTTATTAAAGTTATTCTTAAACTGTATTTCTAAATTTGCCTTCATTTTCAGGAGATGGAAACAGGTCTGACGTAACAGCGTCTTTTTGGTACAGACTCATCATCACCTTTCCAAAGGAGGTGAGGCAGACTTGAATCTAATTTATCACCTCTCCTTTGCCAGGTTATTTCTAGTTCTTAAAGGATGGGATAATTTTCTCTCTGTAAAGTGGATGTTTATGGAACGCTCTTCCTCACTTTATCTCTGCAGTCCCTCTGATGGCTTTCCTGCCTCCTGCAGCAGAAGTTTCCCAGCTTAAAAACCTCTGAGCTAAACTGCTCGTTCTCAGCCACATGTATGAAAAACAAAATGCAGTGGGGTTTGGAAGACAAGTGGAAAAAAAAGCAGGAGGAAGAAGGGTGCTGAATCCAGTGAGTTTTAGGAACACTTTTATTTCAGGAAACCAGTATATACATACATTTCAGCCTAGTCTGTGCTAGGAATGCTTAGAAGACTAAGAACAGGGCAGTCCTATAGGCAAAGTCCAAAAGTACAAGCAAAAGCCTCTGACACTCATTTGTACTACTTTGCAGGAGAGATGCTGCTCCCAGGCTGAAAGTGCCTCTGACCAAACGCAGAAATGGGGAGGATAACTACGGGCAAATTACAGACTGCTGGTGAAAGCCAAGGAGAAATTGATTTGCTCTCCTGGGACTAGACAAGGTCAGAGCATGGCTTACAATTACCAGACCTACTTCCACTCTCCTCTGTTGCTTCCCATCAGCAAAACCCCATTTTTTAATTTTTTTTTTTTTTTTAGTGTCTTGTGGTTGAGGGAGAGTGATGAAAAAATCTGGTGAGCTCTTGAAACACTGGATGTCTTCACTCAAGCACAGGGCACTCAGAAACAAAATGATTCTTAGAGAGAGAGAGAGCAAAAGGGAGTTTTTCTTCTCAGGAAATCAGTGATATGAGTCTATAGCATCAACATAACGAGGCTGGACAGGCTGGAGTGCAGCCTGAAGAGCACTGAGGATTTGGTCGAGTATGTGCTGGTTGCCCATAAAATTAATTCAAAACAGAGGCACCTGTGGGATGTATTTGTGCAGCATTGTAGGGGTGGGTATTGCTGCAGCCCACCCTGAATGAGGCACGGCTGGTGTGCAAACACTGCCATCCTTAGCTCATCTTTGTTTTCCTCCTTTTTGGACATATAAACATAAACTGTAAATAAATTAAGCTTTGAATTTGGAATATTAATGAAGGTGAAGCCCTTCCAAACCCAAAGGACTGAATAACAAAGTGGCCTTTCAAACTGATTATGTAGGAAAGAGATGCTCATGGCTGAGGGAGGGGAAGGGGGGAAAAAAACCAAACCAAGTTTAGGAGTGTTTTTGCCTTGCTGTCATGGAGAAGGTGGTACCTTCAAAGGTTGCCCAGGCTGGCTCGTGAAGGTTTGCAGCATCCCGTGTAGGTGTTGCCCCTGCTTCACACCACAACCAAACCCACTTTGTTTAGTCCTAGTTAGTGTAATATATTTTAGCAGAACACAAACAGATGTAATCTGTATGAGCTTAGCATCTTCCAGCACTGAGATTTCGTAGAAGACAGGTGAAAAATGCCGGGTGCTCAGGCAGACCCAGCAGGAGCAGCCTTCTCCTGTCTTCCATGGGGGAACGAATCCTTCTGTCCAGGCTAGACACTGCTGCAGGCAGGTGCCACTGTCACAGAGCGACCTTCCCCCAGCGCTGCTTGGCTGCCACCACCCCAGGGGTCCTCTAGTGCCATGTCTTCGTGTCCCCTGGCCCCTTCCAGTGGTGGAGCTCCTCAGTCCGGACAGTTTGGCCAGCCTGTATCCATCCCTGTCCCACATCCGTGGTCTTCTCCCCCAGCCACCTTCACCCTCCTGGTTTACACCCCTTTTTGGGGCTCTTTCCTAGATCACCACCTCCAAATCAGCTGGAACTCCACAGGCTGAGTTCCATCTCCTTCTGGCACTGGTACTTTTTAGTCCCCACCATCAGCTGCAGCCCCTGCAGATCGTGGTGGCACCAAGTAATTTCCCACTGCTGCTCATCTCCTCACCTCTTACAGGCAGGTCTGCGTGTGAGCTCGTGGTGTGCTCTTCCCTTCGACACTGCTGTCCTCCTCAAATGTCACCCTTCAGGAAAGGGCATCCAGAGAACTGCGGGACAGCCGGTCCCTACGATTCCTGCAGCTGAGGAGGAATGACTCCACACCCCTGTACAGGCTGGGGCTGACCCGCTGGAAAGCAGCCTGGCGGGGAAGAACCTGGGCTCCAGGAGGAAATGAAGCTGATTGTGAGCCAGCAGAGCGCCATGGCAGCAGAGGCAGGTAACAGCAGCCGGGGCTGATTAAGGGACTGGAATATCTCTTGTATGAGGAGAGGGTGAAAGAGCTGAGACTATTCAGCCTGGAGAAGTCTCTCAAGGATCTGATCCACATGTATAAACACCCAGTGACAGGGAGTAAACTTTTTTTTATGTTGAAACAGACTTTCCTGTATTTCAGTTTGTGCCTTTTGCCTCCTGCCCTCTCCCTGCCACTGCTGAGAGGGCAAGGGGCAAAAGGCACAAACTGAAATATAGGTAAGTCTGTTTAAACACAAAAAACTTTAGTCTCGGAATGATCAAGCACTAGAACAGGTTGCCCAAAGAATGTGTGGAGATATCCTTCAAACTATTCAAAACCAAACTGGACATGGCCTCAGACAATGGATCTGAGCACAGGGTTGGTGGGAACCTCAGGAGGTTCCTTCCAGCCTCAGTGATTGTGAACAAGGCCATCACTGTGAGTTCTACCTCAGAAATAACTCACAGCATCAGCCTCTCTGGCAAATGCAGCTGCAAACAGCTCCAGGCAAGCAGCTCCCACCACCTTTGCTTTGTGGCTCTTTTCACACAGGTCCTTCCTGTCCCTGAACACCTGCAGTGACCCTCCTGACCCTCCAGACCCTCCTTCACACCGTGACCCAAAGAGCCACTGCAGCGTTTCGTGTCACTGTGCTTCCCTGCCCTCCTCCTCCACAGCACCTTACAAATGCCAGATGCTATCCGAGGGTCTTATCAGCGTGTGGTTCAGAGATGTCTGACGTGGCTCCTGCCTCACACACTGATTGTTCCTCCTGTGACGGGCACACCCAGGACTTTGGATTCCTGTTTGCTTCCTGAGGGCTGTGATCAGCACGCACATCTCTGTGGTTTCATAGGATGGCTGCGAGCTGCACAGGCCTTGTGGTGGAGCAGAGCAAGTGGGTCTTATCTTCAGGATCCTGTGCCTGGTCCTCTCCCCTGCACGGCCTCGTTTGGCAGCTGTGCTGCAGCGCTTCCTCTGCTTGGTGCCACCTGGGCCAGGGACATCCTGCCATCCTTCACTCACCACGGCAGGGCCTCAGCGCCCGAGCTCCAGCCAGCTTCTTCTTTCCTCTCCCAGCTCCCAGAGCCAGGAGAGCACCCATCGTGCTGACTGAAGAGCAGCCAACCACCACGGGCATCGCTGCAATAAAGCAGTGCAGCAGCTGGCCAGGTACCAAGGCTGAGTGTGCAGCAAGGCAGTCCTCATTAGCTACAGAGCACTCTGATTACTGACACCAATTAAACAGCCCGCTACTGAGCCCTTTGGGGCTTACAGCTCTGTGTGCCCCCTCCACTTCTGTCAATGCAGAGTTTGACAAGTGAAGCTCTTTGCCACCCACGTGGGATGCCGAGGCCTTGGCTGAGTTGCCAGCTGAAGCTCTCGATGGTTTGGCTGTTCCTGTGCTCAAACAGGGGTGCAGGCCAGAGCCCTGATGCTGGCCCCATCGTGACCCTCTCCTGCTCCATCCATGCTCCAACCAAACCCAAGCCAAGGCACCATGTGAGTGCAGCATTTGAGGAGGGTTGGGGAGGCTTTCTGCAGCCTAGAGAGAGCCTACGCTACGTGCCAAGCTGCTCCTTGTGCCCACCTCCACGCCCAGAGCTGTGCAAGCACAACCCAACTCAACACTCAGGTGTACCTCTAGCTGCATGGGGCGATCCAGACCAGATATTGCACCTTCCTGGCTTCACTCAGCTTAGAATTCAGCACAGCATTTCAAATCCGCAGCTGCTGAACATGACTGTTAGCCGTAGAACACACCCTTTTAGGAAGTGCAGAGCGCTGAGGCAGCAGGGCTCACCGTAAATTGTTGTCACCATTGATTTGGCCAGCAGGTTGGCATTCAGAGCCTAACTCGTGTGAAATCTGCTCTTACGCAGGAGGAGGAGGTGCTATGGAAACCCTCAAGTAGCAGGGAGCTGCTGATGCCAGGCACCTACCCTGCACAGGCAGCCCGTGCCCGTCCTCCGGCCCCGCTCGCCCTGCCCGGCCTGGGTGGCTGCACAGACCCTGCGTGCCCTGCCTTGGCTGGCACCTGCTGCTGGCTTCGCCACGTTCCATCTGCAGGTAACACCGCTTTGTTTCCTCCTCTCTTGCTCCTCTCTCGCTGGCTCTCCCTGCTGATCAGGGTCCTGCTGTGCCTGGGGGGAGGCAGAGGAGGCTTTGAGCGTGGTTTGTGCAGGGCAGTGAGGTCCCCGCGAGGCAGGAGTCCAGGGGGTAGGTGGTGATCTCTGAGCCTTTCAGTTTCTCTTCTTACTCCAAGGTATTCTCAGGATGCTTTACCTGGAACATCACATCAGCTGAGAACTGGAAGTTAATTCATCCCAGTATGGGAAATGAGTGATTCTAAGAGATTTTTTTTTTTTTTTTTTGTCTAAGAGAACCCCTTCCAGCATCTGTCAAAGCAGATCATGGTTGGGGTCATCACATTACAGTTTTCAAGGGATGCAGTGATAGATGAGCCTGAAAGAGCAAACTGCCTGCTCCAGCCTTGCTGCTGTTGTTCACACCTCTCTCAAATGCAGGGATCTAAGGCACAGCAGTTTTTTCTCTTCTTTTCTGTGAACAGATCTGTGCAGCAGTCACATTAGTGTCTGCTATTGCCCAAGACACTTACACACCCCCCCAGGAACTGAGATATTTGTGTATTTTTTGGTCACTTCAGAAGTGAATTCTGATTTGGAGGCAGTGCCCTCGCCAACTGGCCACAAGGTCTGCATTGCGGGTGGAGGCAAATAACTGCTTAACCAGGCAGACGTGGTGTCCCTTCCCACATCTCTGAAAGCTACAGGATTTCACCAGATCCCTCCCCACTTCACTCTCCTGTTAGAGTGGTAAAAAACTTATTTTACACTGAAAGGTTTGTTTGGGGTTTTTTTTCTGACGTGGATTTAGATGCAAGCAGAAGTGACAGCTACTCAGAATCGGAGAATTGTTCCATGTGCACATCACATGAAGCCACTTTGCACAGGATGGGGTCTGCTGAAAGATGATTTTTATCAGCCTGTGAACTCACACTCTTCACACAATTAATACTCTTGCAAAACATTTTGCAGCCAGTGTGACAGAGGCTCAACAGCTACTGCTTATAACATGGATTTCTGAGGGTGGCTGGGTGCCTGCCTGGAGCAGGAGCCACCTAATACAGCCCTTAACAGCGAGCTCCTTGTCCTGCAGCGGTGCTCCCTCTTCCAGGCCTGGCTTTCTGCTTTGCATCTGCGGACTCGTACTCTCTCCTGGAACAAATGGGCTCAAAATCAGGTTCATCCTTCCGTCCCCATTCCCCTCCTGGCGAGGTGGAGGGCGGCATACCTCACTCTCTCCCTTAGGGTTCCAAGCACGCCTTTGGGAAAGCAGGAACGCAGATTCAGCTGTTCTCCTCAGCTTGGAGAAGGAGCTCCACGTTCACAAGGCGGTCCAAAGGCTCAGGAACCTTCCCAGTTAGAGCCAGAGCATGAGGATGTCTATCAAGTGACGTCTGCCATGCACTCCCAGCCCTTCACCCCGATCTGAATCCAAAGCCAGTAGAACTGATTGCTCATGCGTTGTGCTGGGCTTTAGTTTTGGTTGCTGCAATCCCTCAACACCAAGCTAAGGGTAATTTTACTTCATCTGCACAGCCTGGCTTAAGGAATTAGTGTTCCCATTGTCACAGGATGTGCCCACTACGCATGGGGGATCTTCTAAGCGCCGTGTTGCCTGCTGCCCTCACACACTTCAAGGTCTCCCTATTTAATAAAGGCTGGCTGCCTTGTCCTGCCCTGAGATACTCATAAACTGAGTGAACGTAAACAAAGCTTGACAAAGGATGCCAAAGGAGGACACAGGCTGACTGAGAAAGACAGCTCTATAAAGCTCAAATTCACATTTTTAACAAAGGACATATGTACTTAGATGTGCTTTTTTTACAGCTCCTGAGAGGTCTTGCCATGTCTTTTCCCATTTCAGGTCTCAGAACATCACACAACATCTGTAACTCAGGACAATGAATGTGTCCAACAACTGCAGCCCCACAGATCTAGAACTGCATCACCATGTTCTCGTCGTTCAATTTGCTCTGTATAGCCTCATTTTCTTTTTCGGAGCACTATTCAATATCCTTGCCTTCTGGGTGTTCTTCTGCAAGATGAAGAAGTGGACAGAAACCAGGGTGTATGTGATGAATTTAGTCTTTGCAGATTTCTCTGTCATCTGCACCTTGCCTTGCATGGTTTATTTGCTCTGGAACAAGTCAGCCCGAGGGGAGCTCTGCCAGTTTATAGAGACAATGTATTTTATCAACATGTTAGTGAGCATCTACGTCATTTCATTCATCTCCATCGATCGATACATTGCCATAAAGCACCCCTTGAAAGCCAGGGCCTTCAGGTCCCCGTCCAAGGCTGCCCTCCTCTGTGGGCTGCTGTGGGTCTTGGTGATAACCAGTGCCGCCGTCCAGCTCTGGCAGAGACACTCAGCAGCTCTCTGCTTCCAGACCTACACCCCCACGCCTGCTGCTCTCAGCCTGCTGGCCATCTTCTTCATTTTCACCCTCCCATTAGCAATCTTGACCTTTTGCTCCACACAAGTCATCAGGAACCTCAAGAAACATCTGAACACGAATTCGCCGGAGGAGAAATCGATCCAGAAGGCCGTACACATTATTTATGCAAACCTGATTGTATTCCTGATATGTTTTCTGCCAGCCTGCCTCGGCCTACTCGCCAGGTTCATCATGGAGCACTTTGGAGCTACCTGTTTCCTGCTCTGCGTCATGAAGAACTTCTCCTCCATGATGAGGTGCATTGCCACGTCCAACTGCTGCCTCGACAGTGTCTGCTACTACTTTGTCACCAGGGACTTCCATGAAGCCTTTCTACGGCCCAAAGCCAGCACTCAAAAAACAGATGAAACCCACCCCTTGCAGATACAGACTAGCTGAANATAAAAAGGAAATACAGCTTCAGGGCTATTGGGATGACTATTGCTCTTTTTCTCTAGCAAGCTCTTTGTTAGGTTTAGCCTTACTAAGTCAACTGCAGTTTATATTCTATGTTTGTGTTAAACAAGTAGGTCTCAGAGATGTGTAGAAGTGTGTATGCAATCACTAGTTGTTACCATGCCTTCATTCCACCCTCCAGCACCTCCATGTTACTCGTACAGGAAGGCAGGTGAGCCTCTTGTTTCAGTTCATTCTGCAGCTAAAATCTGTTTATCCTTCTTGCCAACATGTACACATGGATATATCATCCTTTACCTCATTGTGTATGTCAGGTTGTTTGCATTACTGAAATAATCCAGTTTATATTTGTCCTGTTCCTTTGGCAGGCTGGGTTGGGTGGCTCTTCAGGTGCTTCTGGCATACCACTAAGTACGTGTCCCTACAACACAGCCTAGGCTGCCCTGACCTCCTTCCCCTTCAACTCAGCAGCTCAGACAGGTGAGAAGGAACATCCTGGGGATGAAAGCAACACTTGTCCAGTGCCATAAAGGCACAAAGTCCAGGTTTCAGAGCTGAGTCCTTCTGCCAGCTCCCCTCCAGCTGCAGTGCCGAGCGCTGGCCCAGAGACACCTCTCCAGAGCAGCCAGCCCTGAGGGGCTGTTCCTCCCACCCGCAGGACGGCCCTTTCACTGCTGCCTCGGCATTTGCCACCCTTGCATTGCTCTGCCCTGGTTTTGCCTTGTGGCCGAGCCCCAGGTTCACTACAGCTCAGGCTCACAGTATCCACCCCCCCAGCTGAACCCAGGTTTTCACAGCCTACCCACACTGACACCCCGAACATTTCCATCAGGGAAGTGTATTTTTCCATGAGTCAGCAGCCTACGAAAGTCAGGGGAGAGAGGAAGCAGATAAATGTTCCCTAGAACTGGGCTTTCTTTCGTTCTGAATACTGAAAAATCTCCAGAATGGCGCTGAGCTCCACCCCAGCAATGCTCAGCGTTCCACCAGACAGTGTGGGGGAGTCCTTCCTGCCCACAAACACATCTTCCCCTGTGACCTACACCTGCCCTCAGCGAGCCCACAGCCGATGCCTGATCTGCTGGTGTCACTTTTGAGAACAGGAGCTCCTGTGTTGGTTTTGCACAGCCTGGTTTTTGGTAGTGGGGGGGCCCACAGAGGTGGCGTCTGTGAGAAGCTGCCAGAAGCTTCCACCATGTCCGGCAGAGCCAGTCCCTGATGGCTCTGAAGATGGACATGCTGCTGGCCAAGGCTGGGCTACTGAGAGAGGTTGGTAACGCCTCTGTGATAACGTGTAAGAAGAAAGCCAAAACAAAGAGGGACACAGATTTTTTTCTAGCCAGAGAAGAGGAGGAAGTGAGAACATGTGAGGGAAACAACATGGAGACACCAAGGTCAGTGGGGAAGGAGGGGGAGGAGGTGCTCCAGGCACCGGAGCTGAGATTCCTCTGCAGGCTCTGGTGAAGACCATGGTGAGGCACCTGTGCCCCTGCAGCCCGTGGGGATCCACGGGGGATGCAGAGATCCACCCACAGCCCGTGGGGATCCACGGGGGATGCAGAGATCCACCCACAGCCCGTGGGGGAGGTGCCCATGCCGGAGCGGGTGGATGCCTGGAGGAGGCTGTGGTCCAGTGGGAGACCCGGTGGAGAGGGAGGGCCCCTGCTTCCAGGCTGGAGCAGCCTGTCCTTGGAGGACTGCACCCCGTGGAAGAGTGACCCACGCCACAGCAGTTTTGGGAGGGCTGTCTGCCCGTGGGAGGAATTCACTTTGTGGCAGTTTTGGCAGGACTGCTGTTTATGGGAGTTCACAGAGAACTGTCTCTTGTAGGAAGGACTCCATGGTCTCACAGGGGATGGACTCCTCTCCCAGAGCAGTGGAAGAAAATCTCGGTGATGAAGTGACCAAACCCCCCTGCCCTGTCTCCCTGCGCTGTCGGTGGGAAGGAGGAAAGGGTTAGGAGAAGAAAAGGTGGTTTAAGGTCTTGTTTTACTTCTCATTATCCTCCTCTGATTTTGTCAGTAATAAACTCGCTTTGTATCTCTCAGGTGCGCCTGTTTTGCCCTTGGAGTGTTTTCTCCGGGTCCTTACCTCAACTCAGAGATAAATTCGTTCATTTTTCCTCTCCTCTGCCCAGCTGTGGCAGGGGAGGGCGAGTGAGTGGCTTTTGTGACTGCCTGGCATTTGGCCAGCATCAAACCACAACAGCTCCGAAGACAAGAATTAATGGGACAAATCCTGAGGGAGTCAGTCTGGCTGCTGTGAGCTGGCTCTCAGAGATGGGATTGCAACTGCTGCAGCCAGTGGGCAGCAAAAGCCATCCAAATGTCTGTGAAATACCACTGGAGCATGCTCCTAACCATGTTCCTAAAGGTCCCAGCAGCTCACTGCCACACTGGTGAGTGTTGCCCATGCCTGGCGGGCAGTGACTGTCACCAGCAGCCCTGGCTTCCCAGCGATGCCCATGAGCAGTGCTACACTCCTGGCTGCTGTGCAGAGGGTGAGCCAGCCCGTAACATCTGTCGCCTTGCTTGTAAAGACATCAAAGAGCAGCACGCTGGGTCCCTGGGCTCGCTGTCACCGGGTGCACAAGCACCGATTGTCCCCTCGGAAAGGTCCCTGTCCCCGCCCGGGGCACCCTCTGCCACCGCACCAGAGGCTGCACTGCCTGCCGGGCTCCCTGGGGAACCTTCTGCTGCCAGAAGGGCAATTTGCAGCCATTACGGGTTTTATTTCAGAAATTGTTTTCCCACGACTGAACAGATTAAATTTTAATTGCCGGATTGTGTGAGGCGAGGAGGGGGAGCGCACCCTGGGTGGAAGAACTGACGGCGAAGCATCGAGCTGCTGGGAGCGGGACAACAGAGGGCACCAGAGACTCCGTCTGAGGACAGCAGCGGATAAATGAGGCACTCGAGGAGCGCATGAGTTCATTGCTGGGTTCAGCACCGCCGGGCTGTGACAGCCGGCCCCGGGACACTGTGCCCTGCACTGGCACCTGCGGCCACCGCGGATCTCCTTCGCTGCCAAGACACTGCGCGTACCCTGCAGCCTCTCCGGGGATCCACCCCACCTGTCGGCCTCACAAGGAGCAGGTAAAGGCTTTTCATTGTCCCACAGGGTGCTCTGCTCGGCCCCTCAGGGTGTGCTTTCTCACCTCCTGCTTGCCAACGTCTGGGTCAGTCAGCACAGGTTTTCCTCCTGCTTTCACAGCCGTTCTGCCTCGCTGTTTTGCAGCCACACTCCATTCAGGGGGGTCTTTGCCCTGTGCTGCAGTTTCTCTTTGGTTCTCCTTATGCCTCTTCCTCAAGGGTGGGGACACCTGGCCTCAGGCACTTGGGAGCTGCCGCCAGCTCATGGGGGGTTCAGTGGGGCTGGGATGTCCAGCTGTTCCTCGGGCCAGTGGTATGCAGGCAGAGTGGCTTTTTCACTGCAAGGTGACCACAACAGGCTGCCAGGGTAGGCTGAAACCACAGAGTGGCCATAACCTATGAGGCTGAAAGCCCAAGAGCACTGGGACACTGGCTGTGTGTCAGTTCCTCCATAAATTCCACCCTAAAAATGCCTGCACGCCTGTGGCTCAGTATTGCCATACCAGTTCTGGTGCTAGGGCAGGTGTTGTGCTCTCCTCCGGGGTTGCCAGATCTGTCTCCCAGTCTTGCACATTGAAACCAGTTCACTCACTTCATGCAACCGTGTGTTTTCACTACAATTCACGTGTTGATGTTTAGAAGCTGCTGACTTATAAGGCAATGCGTTTGTAAGAGACTGTAGGAATCTGGGCATTTTCCATGCCTGGCTCATTGTAAACACTTCCTTTATGAGTTGCAGACAAAGTCTGATTAATCCTCCTTGCTGGTGGCGAGTGCTCTGAACTGTTTAAAGGACGAGCAGGAGATAGTCTGAGTTCTCAGATTCACGTTTTCTGCCCTAGCAAAATTTTGGCTTGCTACCTTTGAAGGCTGAGATCAGACACATGAGCTCACTTTCCCTTCTTTCTCTGGAGGCCTGTTACCTGCTAGGGCTGCTGGTACCCCTGCTGAGCTGTTGGTGCCCAGCAGGGGAGTGGGTCTGTGCTCGGGGGCAGCCTGCCCACAGCAGGCACCCACCCACCAGCCTGCAGCAGCATGCCCACTGCCCCTGGGAGCAAAGCCGCCTCAGCTGCCCCACAGCTGGAAGGGCTCGAGCCCTGAGGATGTTCTCAGGCCAGAGCAAAACCATGGGGTGGCTTGAGCAGCAAAGCAAGGGCCGTGGAGGGCAAACGGGGAATGCTGCCCAGCTCTGGTGTGGGCTGCCCTAAAGCCAGCAGCTCTGACAACCACAGCAGGGGCAAAGATAAGGGACAACAGATATGATCATTCTGCTTTGCTATGACCCAAACTGTGCATACCAGGACTGGAGGCAGGGTGAGGCAGGCTTAACCCTGCAAGAGCAGCAAGAGGAGGCTGTCTCTGTGGTTTTGTCTTAGCAGGCAGCGAGTGACAGAGTAACTGTGGTGGCTGAGGGACTGATGGTGCTGGTGAGCCACTGAACCCCTCCAGAGGCTGCCTCCATAAGCAGCCCAGAGACACGAGGAGCCGCAGGGCCGCGAGAGGGGGGCACAGCCGCAGGACCCTGTCACCGAGCTCAGTCTCATGCCTGCACTCCTTCCTTGCAGAGACAGCCCAAAATGAACAACTGCACTGACGGTGATGCACAGGGCAGCATTGTGGTGCTCCAGCTGGTTGTCTACATCCCCGTGCTCGCTCTGGGGGTGCCACTGAACGCAATTGCCTTCTGGTTCTTCTGCTGCAAACTCAAGCGGTGGACCGAGACCAAGGTGTACATGATCAACCTCATCGTGGCTGACAGCTTCCTGCTCTTCACCCTGCCTTTCCTGCTGTATTTTACCAAGTACAAGCATCCCATAGACCAGCTGTGTTTTGCCATACAAAACATCTATTTTACAAACATGCCTATGAGCATCCTTATCATCACTCTGATTGCGATTGATCGATACATTGCCATCAAGTTCCCCCTAAAAGCAAAGACTCTTCGATCCCCGCTGAAATCAGCTTCTATCTGTGGCTTTCTTTGGATAATACTGATAATTTATTCCAATTTGTCTCCAAAACTTAGCAATAACTGGGAAGGTTGCTGCTTTCGGAAACAATCTGTTCGACCTAGGTATCTCCCAGTATTCTCCAGTATCTGCGGGTATTTTATTCCCTTAGGGATTGTGATTTTTTGCTCAGTACAAGTCGTCAGATGTCTAAAAAAGAAGATGGCCACAAGCCCTCATGAGACAAGATTACTCCGGAAGGCCGTGCATATTGTTTCTGTGAATTTGTGTGTGTTCACTGTCTGTTTCTCACCTTTACACATCGCACTGCTCTTGAGGTTTGCAATGGAAGTTGCTGGAGCTCGTTCTCTGCTCTCGGGAGTTACAACCTGTATTAAGGTCTCTGCGTGCTTAGCAAATTGTAACTGCTGTCTGGATGCATTTTGCTATTATTTTGCAGCCAAGGAATTTCCAGAGTTTTCGTCTATGTTCCCCAAGTGTGTATGTATGAGGTTCAAGACAAACCGAAGCGAAGAGTCACAGCCACCCACGGACCAAGTGCTGGCGTAAACAAGATGTAGTGCACGGCAGGTGTCAAGTGCCACGATGCTGCTGAAGTTTTGAGGCACAGGGAATGGAACCACCCACAGTGTTTGCAGTCGTTGTAGGAATAGGCACGTGTACAAAAAGGGGCAACCCCCTCCAAAGGGTCTGATGTTAACTTGAATTTTGTCCTGTTGCATGGCAGCTCCAGGCGCCTCCTGGTGACAGCTTCTCTTGGTTGGCTTCATGGACTTTCACTTTCAGTGTCTGCTGACTTGTAAACCTCCAAAAATTTTCCTCCTGGGACTGCAAGCTCATATTCTGCAAATTTAAACCTAGAGGCCATTAAGTTCCTTAGTGACAACCGACAGGGGGTTCCCCTACAAGTCTGTCACCGTGCAGTGACACTCGTTCAGACCACAGTCTGAAACCACTGACTAGACCTCGGTCAAACAAACACGCAAAGGACTTTTCCCAGCACAGAAAGTATCCCAGATCCATCAGATCCATCTGCTTTGTGCCAATTCTTTGGCAGACAACACGGTGGAAGCTGCAGTGAGCAACTGTGCCATAGAAACAGATGAAGCCACTCAGGTCATTCAGCTGATAATTCATGTCCCAGTTTTCTACACTGGTGTATTTTTTAATGCTCTGGCATTACTGGTATTTCCCTGCAAGCAGAGCAAGTGGCCTGTGTGTGTATGTGACCAATTCAATCATTGCACACTGTCCAGCCCTCGTTCTGCCTTCTCAATTCTCTTTCCAAAGACAGGAAAAGATATGGGGGACAAATAGAGCCCAGTCTTAACAACCATCTGTGCTTAAGGAGATGTGTGAGTGTTGTCACCCTTGTAGCCATCAACGAATACGCTGCAATTAAGTACCCTCAGAGAGCAAGAGGCTTCTTGGCAGGCATCGCTCACTAGGCAGGCAAGCGGTGCTCAGCAAGGAAAAGGACATCTACTTCAGGAGCAGCACAGAGGGCCTTCAGAAACATTTTTGGATCTAGGATCCCCTTCTGGGACCTTGCATCTCATTGCTTATAATGGACGCCCGTTCCAAAAAGATTATCGTGAATTTTTAAAATTATTTTGGAAAAAAAAAAAAAGAAGATTCATATCAACCTGTTAACCTACTGTTAATCTAGAAAGCAAACAAGTTGCATTTTTTTTGCAGATCCAGTCATGCTCATGTTTTCTCCCAGTTAACACGGAGAACTTGTTCAGTTTCCAGTGGGCTCCAACCAGGTCATCTACTCCGAAATACAGAACAGCAATGCTTTTATACATCTGGCCTCACGTATAGGTCTCATAAGTGTTTCTTTTTCTCATTGTAGAGGGGAAATTAGTTGACTTCACGATCGCTGTCATCATTAAGAAATACTTTTTGCTGTTTCCACTGAATGCTATGAAAACAAACAAAAAAAAAATCCATACTTTTGCAAGTGAAAATAAAGGCGCGTCATAGTACTCTATCTATAAATAAAGATTCATTTATTACCATTATGCATCAGAGTCCTCTACTCCTAATGCTAAACCTGTACTGGAGACTGGGAGACAAGACTTTGCTACCAAGATACAAGATCTGCCTTACAGCAGGGTATTTAACAGTGAAACCCAAAGATGAGCAAGGAACTTTCTGATTATCTGAAGACGCATGCTCTGCCTTGGACAAAAATTATTTTCTGGTTTATATGTCAAGTTTAGGATGGGTTTCTGGCATCCTCCTTCAGTCTGAACAAAGCCTCAGCTCCTGGAGTGCTCCCAGTAAATGGAACAGATGAGTTACCAGACCCTGGGCCACAACAAACTGCTGGCCACCATCCAGCGCTGCAATAGCAATGCAGGAGGATGGCAACACGCTCGTCCCCAAATCTTTTCCATTTCCTAGCACAAGAGTCTGGGAAATGGTAGTGGGGACCAGCCACAGCTGCCAAAGTCCATCAGCTGCCCCAAACAGCAAGGCTGAACCACTGCATTTTACCAACATTTCTGCAAGATACAAATTTCCTGTCCCTTAACAGAAAGAAAATGCTAATAACGGTTTCCACTTCAGGCTTGGGAGAAAAAAAAACCGAACCCACAAGGAAAAGCCTACAAAGTAATTCAGAATCTTGCTTTTTTTGTGAATGAGTGAGTAGCCATCAGATACAGCATTTTTTGGCCCTCCTATGCATGGAAGGCAGGGGCTGGCATAAGACAGTATTTTCCTGGTTGGTGGCATTTGGGCAGGCCTGAAATCTGAGTTCTTCCCGGAGGTTTGAGCTCCAGGGGGGCTGAGGGACACACTCACTGGGGAGCTGTGGGCTGGGTGCTGCTTTCAGGTGTCAAGGGTATTTGTGATTTAGTTTCCTTAGCACCGCACGGCTGTTCCAGGGGCGAGCACTGCCCGGCAGCCTCCGGGGAGCTCCACGGGTACTGAAGCAGCATCAGGCAGCTGGGAAGGCTTTTCCACCCCCTGCCCAGTGTGTGTGCACAGATCCACAGCTGCTCCCTGGTGCTGCAGGAGCATGGGGAGGGCTGCAGCACAGAGAGCCCTGACAGCGTTTTCTGTCGCGGGCAGTTCCGTGCGGTGCTGAGGAAGGGGAAAGGGGAAACAGGACTGACAGCCGGGGCTGGTCACTGTGTGGGATTGCTGCACTTGGCCTCAAACTGCCATTTGACATGATAAAAATAACACTGACGTGTTTTGCTCTCAAGCCTACAGTTCTCTTTTGGTCAAGACCTGCTGTTGCACCATCCCGTCTTGCCGTAAGAAATGCAGGAAGCAAAACCACCTGGGGCAGAAGCGCTGCAGAGCCGGGAGCTGAGGGCAGCCCAGAGTCCTGTGTCCCTCTCCCGAGGGTGGAGCTGGTCCTGGTACCCCTCCCATCGTGCCCCACTGTGATATTCCAGCAGCAGGACACAGTCTCTGGGATGCAGGGGAGATGGAGATTTCCCCCGGCAGGGAAAGGAGGCAGGAGCCCATCAATCTGTCTGTCAGCAGGCCGTACCAGTGGCTCTTTACCTTACAGGACTGTTTTGCCCCACTGGCTGGTTTCATGAAGAAAATCGCTTTTCCAGGCACAGTGTGGTGGATGCTGGTGCCGGTCCTTCGTTGCGCTTTTTTTGTGAAAGTGCAGCCCGTACAGGCACCAGTGCTCTGCAGTGCTGCTGCGCCCCGGAACACCCTGCCCGAGAGCTGCCAGCAGGCAAGGGAGAACGCGGCACAAGTGTCACCTGCACTGCGCCACACGGGGACAGCACTCGCAGGACTGAGACAGCCTGAGAACCGCGGAGGCAGGGGAAATACCAAGTGAGCGTCATTGGTCCGTGGCAGCGGTGATACAACCTGTGACTGCGTGGAAGGAGGGGACCGTGAGCAGCTGCACATGAGGGTGGCTGATGGGGAGATGAGGATGGGGATCCCGATGCAGCGGTGGCCAGGAATCAGGCACAGACCCAAGAGCCTCAGCAGGAGTCATGTAAGTTCTCCACAGACAGCACTTTGTCCTAGTTTTGCCCCCTGGTAGCTGGTGTTGAGTTTGCTTTGATACATCCTGGTGAACGTGCTGCTCACGGCCAGCTGCTCTGTGCCTGGTGCCATGCCTTGTCCCTCTCTTGAGACCTCGCTGGGCTGATGAGATCCTCATCTGGCAACCACAGCACCAAGCTGTGGGTGGGAAGCATCACACTGGAGAGGTGCTATGAGCCCCTCCAGGCTTGATTTTGACTGCTCATGGTTTATACTGCTAGTGATTGCTTAGACATAGACAAGAGTGTGTGAACAACACTTGAGGATGATGCAAAGTTTTTTTTACAGCGGTGAAACTATCACAACCCAGAAGCTGGATTACTTTGAAAACTGAAGTACCAACAAGGAGCATGACAAAAATGTTGTTGGTCAGTGAGCTGGGCACACCAATGTGTCAGTAGCTACTTGTCAGCATCCACTAAGGAGCAGCCCCAAGAAAGGTAAAAGCAGTCCCTGGAAAGTCAGAAGTATGTAATATATTCAGACTGTACACTGGCACGGAATTATTCTCAAGGGCTGGCTTGTGATGTGCAGACAGACAATGCAGAAATACTCTGGAAGCTTCTCTAAGATGACCTGAAAAGTGGAAAGAGGAAATGCCCAAGACAGCGATTCAAGGTACTGATATCAGGACCTTTAAGCTCATTGATCAGCTTGTCTGAGCTTTTCTGGTAAACAGGCTGCCGTGGGGAGCCTGAGAGCAGCCCCTGGGCAGCAGGCACCTGCAACCACAGAGCAGTCACAAAGGTAGCAGGTCACAAGGTCACGGCGCCACGTTTTCTCGGAACTGCTGGCTGAGAAGAGCTATGGAAGGCAAGAGAACTGCTATGATTCAGAGTGAAACGCTTTATAATAATCCCAAAACTGCCTGCAAACCACTGCCCTCACCTCTCCAACAGCTGCAGGACTGTTAGGGCTGTTCTGTCCCAGGGCTCAGGCAGTGTGACAACAGAAGCCACTCCTGCCCCAATCCCAGCAGGGGTGGCACTCTGGAAGGCAGAGAGAAGACCTCAGGACCTTCCAGGGCGATGGGTCCCCTCCAAGCACAGTCTGCTGGGGCAAGGAGGGTCAAGGGTGAGACATCAGGCAATGGAAGGTAAAGCAAAGGAAAAACCCAAAGCCATTCCACTGCCAGAGGAGCTGCTGCAGGGATGCACGCCAGACAAGGCTTTCACCTCCCTGCAGGACTACTGCAGGCCCCTCAGTCAGCAGGAGGTGGCACAAGCCACACCAAGGGTGATGACAGAGGAAGCCGTGCTGTGTGTTCAGGAGGGGTGTGGATGCTTTCTCGGCCAGCGTTGCTGCTCTCACAGCCACCAGAAATTGGTTATCCCAGGACGCCTTGCTGGTCATGTGCAAGGAGCACTGCTCGTCGTGCCTGCACAGCTGGGCTGGAGGAACTCGCTCTCCCCAAGGACAGCAAGAGAACAGGTAATTTCTCCTGGCTATTTACTGACACGGTTATTTGAATTCTGCAAGGCATCGCCTTTCCCCAGCCGTGGTGGGGCACCAGAATAGTGATGGAGAATGGGAGGGCTGGAGCCAGTGGATTTTCAAAGGTTCATTTTGATACTGGCCACATCTGACATGTTTTTGGATGCTTAAGGGCTTTGCTAGATCTTTGCTAGGTCTCCCTGTTACGATCTTCCCTGATATCTTATGGGCTCGTAACGCATTTCTCACGTCCAGAGGACAGGGCTGCTGCAGGGATCTGCTGCACCACATTCCCTCAGCTCTTCAGAGGTCTCCTGGCGTGATTCCTCTGCTGCGTGATTTTCAAAGCTAGCCACGAGCCATAGATTCACATAAATGCTGCAGCACTGCCTTACAGTTTGCTCGCTGGGGATGCTTTTGAGACCCATGAACCTTCTCCCATGGAGCCACGTTCCCCTTGCAGGGAAAACCCAAAGACATGTCAGACATCCTGGGTCTTTTCTGTCCATGAACAGCTGCACCTGGAACGTGCTTCTGCATTAACTCCTCCAAAGCCGGAGGGCAAACGGCAATACTGCCCTTAGATCCAAGGTGATGAAACCACCCGCTAGACCAAACACAGCTCATCTCTTTCACGTGGCTGCCGATCACATTCCTGCCGTGGCATCGGGGAGTTTCTTTTGTCTTGGAATTGTGGCAGTTGGCTGTAATACTTCTGAGATAAAGAGCAGCTTGGACAATCCCTGAAAGGCAGCGAGCAGACCCGGTACTGCGATTCTCAGTGCAGACCTCTGAGTACAGCTGAAACTAGTGAGAGATACACTAAGAAGAGATACACTAGTAATTGCTCGTATCACTGATGAGAAGTGATGCAGAGGCATCTCAGGACTGACAGAGGGGACAGCTGTCCTTCTGCCACCCACCTCCTGGAACATTTTAAGCTCTGAGGACGCCGGCTGGCGTCCACTGAGCTCTGCTATAAGGGAAGGGATGAGAGCTGGGTTTAGGCATCCCTTTCCCATTATCAAATGTTTGCAATGGCTCACGAAACTCCTTGCTGCAGGATATCTGCTGCTGCCTGATCCAAGTCTGAGCCGAAATAGGGGCCCAAGCCCTTTTCCCTGCCACCCTCCAGGAGCAGTCTTCCCTGCACGGGACCCAGGGAGAATCTAAGTTTTTCACTTCTTCGCAACTGATCAGGCTTGTGTCCCTGTCCCTCTTGTTCCCACTTCGTACCCTACACCCAGCCATGCACAGCCATCTCAATTGTCAGGTTTTCAAGCCCTGAACTCTCTCAATTAGAATTAATCACTGATTCAGTCCAGACCCTCCCTTGTAAAAGGTTTAATTTGCTTTTGCAGGAACTGTACCTTTTGATACCCCCAAAATGAACCGCAGCATCTGCAATATCACAGCCCATGAAATATTTTCACTTGTCCAGCTGTGCATTTACGTCCCAGTTTTGGTTTTGGGCATTGTGCTGAATGTGTTGGCACTGTGGGAGTTCTGTTGCAAGCTTGGCAAATGGACAGAAACCAGAGTATACATGGTCAACTTGGCTGTGGCCGACTGCTTGCTGCTCTTCACCTTGCCCTTTAAAATATTTTCCCAGTTCCAGCACCTGAAGGTAGATGGATGGTGCCTGGTTCTGGAAGGTGGCTATTTCATAAACCGCTTTATGAGCATCGGTCTCATCACCATCATCGCCATCGATAGGTACCTTGCAATCAAGTACCCTTTGAGATCCAAGGCACTGAGGTCGCCAGTGAAGGCAGCTTTTGCCTCTGGATTCCTCTGGATAGTCATCATCTGTGAGACTTCCCTCATTAAAAGCTTTGAGGACCGAAGACATGATGACCTTTGCTTTGAAAAATCTTCCGTGACGCCCTCGGTGATCACCCTGTGTGCCAATATTATGGGGTTTTTCCTACCACTGCTCGTCGTGAGTTACTGCTCCATCCAAACCATCACAGAACTCAGGAGAAAGAAGAATGAAAACTGCCACAACGAAAAGCTAACCAGGAAGGCCGTCTACATCATGTCTGCAAACGTGGCTGTGTTCATCATATGCTTTTTACCTCTTTACCTCGGGCATCTCCTCCGCTTTGTCATGGACTCCACCAGCTCCGACTGCTCGGCGATACAGAGCATTAACAACTTTGTGCACTTCGCCTCCATCCTCGCAAACACAAACTGCTGCCTGGATGCCATCTGCTACTACTTCGTCAACAAGGAGTTTAAGGAAGCATCTTCCAAGCTGACAAAGTCCAAATCTCAAGCCAACGAAGAAGCTGAAATTCAGCTCTCACACGTAACACATTAAAGCAAAACACATACAGCACACGTTTTATATTTGCTGTGTTCAACTGGGACTCACCAGCAGGGTTTCACACTTGCTTTTTAGTAGAGTGGGATGGAGGGACATTCTACTAATGGGAAACATTCAGATACAGGATTCAGCTCTGATTCAGACAACCACAGCAGTCCAGATCCTGATCTAATGATCTAGATTGCCGCTGACAAATCTCTGCCTTATGCAAATTTGTGTAAAATGATAGATTTCCGCTGCCAAAAATCCTCTGTCTTTCATTCTCCCAGGAAACCCAAAAGAAGCACAGGCAGTGGTAAAGAATTGGGTTTTGTCCCTCATCCCCACCTTGGATCAGTGTTTGTGCAGCTGTGACAAACAGAAGCTATTCCAAATATCAGACAAATTCTAAAAAATCAGAGTGAAACCATGCAGAAAAAGAAAGGATAGTGTTTCTTTAAGTCACAAACATACTGCTTTGTGCATAACAATGTGCAGTCCTGTAACAGGGGCTTATTTAGCTTGCTTTAGAGAACTTTACAGCAATGTAACAGCTACAAAATGGTCATCACTACCATACAAGGTCAGAAGAAATTGCAATTGCTTGTAGTGGGGAAAAACTTTGTCTCAAAAATTTTTGAGTCAAATGGCATTAAAATTAAATAAGAGTTGGTGCAGGGCAGGGGGAATAAGGACTCTGTATTAGGACTCTATTCCAGTTTATAATGTAAAAGGCTGTCCAAAGAAAGTGGCAGCAAAGCCGTTCGAAAGAAATCGACTTAAATAAAGTTGTGTCACTAGCATGGAATTCAGTTTCTTAATGAGTTCAATGGAAAAGGTGGGAGATGGGTGGTAGAGGACCTGCTGTGCTGTCTGTGCAGGAGGGACAGCTCCCTGTTGTCCAGGCAGGGGCAGTGGGTATGATCTCCAGCTGACACTGGGATTTTCTGAGGCAGAGCAGAGCGTCCCACCCCGTGGTGAATTTACCACAAACACCTGAACAGGTAAAACCACTGAGCAGCCTCAGACCACGCGCCCTGAGCTGGATGTACCACGCGCACACCTCCACTCACACCTGCACTCACACCTCCCAACCCCAGGCTGGGCTGCCGCCCACCTGCACGTGCTGGGCCCAGCCCTGCTGCCACAAAAGCAGTTCCCACACCCAGCCCGGCCTTCGTGCCTCCTCCAAAAGGAGGAACCCCCTCAAGGAGAGCCCCTGCTGCAGACAGTGGTTGAGCAGAGCCCTCCATCCAGCTGGGCAGGGGCTGTTCTGCTGCCCAGGACAAAACCAGCTTCCCGAGGGGATGCAGGCTTGTCAGCACGCTTGCCAGAGGTTCAGGTGGAAATGGGGATATCTGACCTGTAATCACCAAAATCTGAAAGCAGAATCTCTCCTTTGCTTAGTACACAATGGGGAGGGAAAGGAGGAGAGGCTCTGGCTGCAAAGACCTTCTAAGGAGGTTGGTTTACCTCCCCTCTTCTACGCTTGCATTTTCTTTGAAAAGATCAAAGCAGCAACGAAGGGTGCTGTGCATGCAGAGACGGATTATCTCACAGACTCACAGAAAGGTTGAGGTTGGAAGGGACCTTCAGAGATCATCTGGTCCAACCCCCCTGCTAGAGCAGGTTCACAGAAGCAGGTTCACTGGTCATGTCCAGGCACGTTTTGAGTATCTCCAGAAAAGGAGACTCTACTGTCTCTCTGGGCAGCCTGTTCTACTGCTCTGCCACGCTTAAAGAGGTTTTTCCTCGTGTTCAGATGGAACTTCCTGCATTCAGTTTGTGTCCTCTGCTGCTTGTCCTGTTGCTGGGCACCACTGAAAAAAGAGTCTGGGCCCAATCTCTTGACAGCCACCCCTGAAGTATTTGTGTGCATTGGTAAGTCATCTTTACACCAAGCTAAACAGGAACAGATGTCTCAGCCTTTCCACATGAGAGATGCTCCAGTCCTCTCATTACCTTCACAGCCCTCCACTGGACCTTTCCAGTAGTTCCTCGTCTTCCTTGAAATGGGGAGCTCAGCCCAAAGCAGGGAGGGTCCCACTGCCACAGGGCTCACACCCCGCTCCCCCAGCCCCGCGTGCCGATGGCTCTCCTGCGTCGCTGGGTAACGTATGCACCTTTGTGATCTGATGGATTGTTCACCAGTAAAGCTCCACAGATCTTTAAGATTCCCTCCCCAGTACAGGATTTGTGTGGTGAGTGCACAGCGATTGAGAGATCACCTGATTGCCAGTGTGTTTTTTCTATACCTCCAGTGAGCTCATGTGAGCTCTTCAGAGGCGAAAGCTGTGCACAAACCAAACTGCTTTTTGAGATGTTTTAAACAAACTGCTGTCAAGAAAAAAACCTTCCGCTCCACGAACCGCTAATAAAAAGGGTGGGGGAGATACAAAGCAGCCAGTAAATAAAGCATTTCCGAGCACGCTCTGCTAACCCACCTAACTTGTAGTAACGCCTCTTCCTCTGGCAGCCACTCGCCCCGAGACACACCAAGAATGCCTGGCCTAAGGCAGCCGAGCTTCCTCCCCACAGAAACCTCACAGCCGAGCTTCTGTACATCTGTGAGTCCTCAGGTGCTCACCAAGGTTTAGAGTGGGGGGAGCCTTGGAGGGGCTGCGCAGGAGACACGAAAACCCTCTCAGGCTCCCCAGCTAGAAAACTGGTTTATACTGTTCTGTTTATTCACTGTCTTCTGCTTTTCCCATCTGGAGCTTTCGGGCTGATTTAGTAGAAAGAGTGTCCTCTAAATTCGTGACCCATCTGGCCAAGCTCTCCCACCCACGCAGAGAAGAGGTAAGGGAAGAATTAAGCAGTGAGGAGGCAGCAGTGATATACAGATATTTCTGGTGGGCTCAGCAACTTCTGGGAGACAAGGGGGATCCAAGCACTTGCCAGCAAGGTACTGATTCTTCCAGCACTGCCTGGAAGGCAGGCAGCCCTCTCCCCACACACAGGCAGACCATGACTATCCAGGCGGTGCAGGCCTTGCCTGGCTTGCTTTTATCTTGCTGCAAAAAACTATCTCATCACATCTGCCAGCTTCCGAATACGTGCAATTTAACCTCCATCGCACAGGACGCACTCTGGCCTTCAGATTTCCCAGATTTCTCTGGAGCCAAGCCTGGACAACACCAGCATTGTGCTTGCCAGCTGATGAGGGCACAGGTGTGAGAAGGGCTGGAACCTCCACCTCAGGCTCCCAAGCTGCACGGCTTCGTCCTGCCCTCGTCAGGCCGCGCTGCCCTGCCAGCAGCTGCAGGACACAGGCAGCACAAACATCTTGCACTGGCACCTCCTGCATTATAATAATTCAACAGTGCTATGAATTGATGACAAAGCTGGACGCAGGCAGTGTCATACCTGTCAAAAACACCGAATGGACATGTTGCAAAACCAGATGGAAGCACGAGCATGTGGAAGTAGAGCAGGTGGAAGTAGAGCAGGTGGAAGTAGAGCAGCTGCAGCTCTGGAGGTGGCTGCACAGGCAGGACACACACACAGAGTGCAGGTACACATCCAAACCTCCCTCTGACTTTCATGCTGGTGCTCACAGAGGACTGGTAACATCTCACGCCAGATTTCTTGCTTGGGGCTTTCCATTTGCTTTTGTTGTCACATTTTAACAACGAACGCTGGTGGCAACCAGGGTGGCTGACTGAAAAATGAGAGTTCAGCTGAATGTCAGGTGTGGGGGGAAAGTGTGAAAGCTGCTAACAAAAAGCTGTGACATGCTTCAAAAACATTTCTTATGGAAGACACAAAAAGAGGGCAGTGCTGGGGAAGTGAAAATTGGGGTGACTCATTGTCGTTAGCTTGAAGTAGAAGCAATCTCTCAGTTGCTGAATGAAGGCTCAGAGGCATCACGACGTCACTGTAAGGGGATGAGCTGTCACGTGTGGGCAGTGCCTGCACCAGCCAGGAACATGCACTCCTCATTCCTCAACATGCTAAAAGCTGCAGCATCTGCAGCCCTGTCCATCAGAAACCCTGGCAGCACTCTGCCAGCAGCTTTGCTTTACTAACTTCCAAATTCCATTTCTGCCCGCTAACATTTTTCTACCAAGGTGAACACTCTCTAATTCTATCTTTCTGGCCCTTGGCTCTCCAGCCAGGCTCCCTGCTTTGGTTCAGTAAAAATTTGGCACAGATATTTCAAGCCTGACTTCCATCAGCCTCAAAATTGCAAAAGCAACTCTGTAAGTCTCTTGCCCTTGGTGGGTACCATGGCCCACAGTTAAACCCTTGCTCTATGCTGCCATATAAAAACAGGCTCCAGAAGCACCACATTTCCCCCAAAAGTCACATTGCACAGACTGGGGACCGAAAGGACCAGCTTTTCTCAGTGCCACAGCACCACGTCTCCACCACAGCGCCCTGCGCACCCCTCAGGGGTCACACAGCTCCTCTGCATTGCTGCACCTATTTCATGACCTGCTTCCCTTTCCACTTCTGCCTGTCACAAAGGTTATTTATTGCCAGTTTTTCCTGAGAAGAGCCCTTGGTGGCAGAAGGGAAGGAGCTGCCTGATCTGATCTGGTTCCGTGGCAGAAAGGCAGCAAAGGGCATTTGCTCACCAGCCAGAGCAGGCGGAAAGCCAAGAGTGATCCCGGGGCAGGAAGGAAGAGATTCTTGTTCAAGCTGTAATTTACCAGTAACATCTTTCACTGCTGCTCACTCCCTTTCCTGGCTAATTATTCTGCTGAATGGAAGAATGCAGCTGTTCCCCCGATACCTTTCTACTCCCCCACTGACAAATAAGCAACCATGGAGAATTAAATCCTTTATTTTACCACTCCAAGGCTGCTTCCTGTCACCTTCTGGACACCGAGCATGCCAGGCTCTGTGCCTGGGAGGAGCACGCCCACCACTGGATTTTGCTCTCTGCCACTGCAGTTACAGGGTTTCATCTCTAGTCATGGTTATATTCCCAGTGGTCTCATGATTTTAGAGGGGGAGTGGGTTTGGCTTCGGTTTTGTTTTTAAAGGAACGGAACTTTGAAACGTGTGAAAGGTGAAATGAACCGGGCAGTAATAAAAGATAGGTGACTTTAATAACATGACTGGAACTCTTTCTTTTGCCACTTGGCTGGACTCAAATGGTGAGTTCTGCCCCTTTGGGAAGAGCAGATGATATTTCTCGTAGGCAGAGAGCAGCAAGGGATGATCTCACCTCCTGACTCCGGGGGGGATGGATGGTTTGCAGTGGTCCCAGCTCAAATACAACAACAAATACAACAAAACTGCTCCAGATACACACATTTGGGTTTGGGTGGGGATATCTGTTTGTTTTTAAAGATCTTTCTGTTCTCACCTCTCACATCAGGGACCTCAGATCTGTTTCAGTCATAGCAGGAAGGTTTCAGTAGAGGCAGAGGTTTGCATTTAAAGACGCACCCCAGGTTTGGACTGCGCTGCTGGTGACAATTTACATGATCGTTTTGAAGCAGATTTCAAGTGAAAATACTGAAACCAGTTATTAAATCCAAGCCACTTCTGGCTGCTTTGGGGTTTTTTTTTAATCAACTCACATAGGCTTTGTTTGCCAATAAATGCCAGATTGACTTGTTTTCACTGGTGAGTTTCAACACTTTCCTCTTCCTCAGAAACATACATCCTCACTTCTCACTTTACCTCCCCTCGAAGCATTTCCCTATTTAACATTTTAACGTCTTTATTTTCCTGTTAAAAGTGATGCAAGAAGGGCTTGACCTTGTGCTTTCACACGGGGCTGTGCTAGCCAGAGGTTAGAGAGTGTGAGTCACTGCTGGGCTTGGCCAGGGTTCTTCCGTTTCCAGCTGCACAAATGTGCAGCACGTCAGATGGCTCAGACAGAAGAAAGAAATCACAAAAGCTGATTTTTGTGCAGCTCAAACTTCCCCCTGCCCAGCGCTGGCAAAGGTCCTGACAGCGCACAGGTTTCAGCTGGTGTCAGAGGAAGGGCACAGGGCACAGTGGTGCAGCACACACACTTCGTCCCCTGCTTTTGGCTCTGGCGGCACTGGTCTGCACGGGCTGTCCCCAGCACTGGCCTCTCCCCTGCGTGGTTCATTCCTGGATCTGCACTGGAGCCACCCCACTGACGTCTCGTCCGTGGAAGGATGCACAGGGAAGCTCTGGTAGTCCTTCCCGATGCAATCAATGCCCTCCCGTGGCTCCAGGTGTGCGTTGACCTCTCCCTCCTCCTCCAGACTCTGCCACGGGTATCACCCAGCCCAGGGCCACTTTTCATGCCCAGCCAGTCCCAGGATCCTGCTGCAACTGGAAACTGCCTTTTTGCCTTATATTGCTGTGGCAGAGGAGGCAAACGGGGGTACAAGGTCCAGAGGAAAATCAAGCTGGGCCAGGTCCCTCCTTCTGCACCAGCATCCCTCACTAACCTATTTTATTACCAGCCTCCAGAGACAAATTACCAACCACCGGCCTGCAAAATGCAGGAGGAACCAACATTTCCACCTTCTTCATGTGTCTTTGTGCTTCTCTACGTTGTGCCAGAGTAGCCTGCCTCTGATCAGCAAAGCCTGAGCCACCAAATGGTTTGTTTCCAGCACATCTAGCTCAATAAATGACACATACAAGAGCAAAAAAACATAGATGTCAGTAGCTTAGGGAAGTTCAATCAACCAGAAAGCTGTCACCAAAAAAAAGAAAGAAAATATTTGAGGTTTCATTTTAAGACAATGGTTAAAGAACAATCCTCCGTGAGTGATCTTCTGTAATTTCTAAAATCCTGGTTTCAGGAGAAATATTGTGGACACAAACCTCAGTCTCCAGTGGAAAAGTAAATAATGCACCAGCCAGAATAAAGAGAAAATAACTCCTTTTCCTGCCTTTTCCCCTGTAGTCGTGTGACAGAAGAGGAACAGAAAGCATGTGCACAAACATGGCAGTGGCTGCAGCACGCAGCCAGGGAAAAGAAAATACAATTATTTCCTCATGCATTAAGCTTGTAAAACCAGAGGAATTAGGAATTCCCCATGACTAATACTTCTGAGCAGAGAGCATGGGTAGTTGACTATAGATACTTTTTTTTAATATAAACTGCTTTTTCTTGAACTCCCAGTTCTAAGATGTTCTGCATGAACTTGAAGGTTTAGTAATATTCTCCACATGGGACTTCCAGACTAAATGTAGACTTTTTTTATTTTTATCTTTTCAGTATAGTGATTAATCTCTGGGCTAAGCTGCCTTTTCAAGTGTCTGAAGAAATTTCACTCTGGGTCTTTTGAACTCAACCACCTTCCCTCACTGGCAGTTTAGGAACCTCCCAAACCAGAGCCTGTTTCTTGATGTAAAGCGGCCCACCAGGGACATTTCTGCTCTCCGAGAGCACACAAAACACATAAAATTAACCACTCTATCCACACCTGGCTTCTGCAGCACGTCCCTGCACCGGCCAGAGCTCGGCGCAGCACCACACCAGGCAGAGCAAAAAGGGGCCAGCTGCAGCCAGTGCCCACCAGGGCAATCCTGAGCTGGATACTGCTCTGAAAGGAGAACATCTGCACGCCCCCACAGCTGCCAAAGCTGAAGGTTGCTCTCCAAGAGGCCCACGTTGTGCTGTCACACTGCAGGGCTGAACGAAGTGTCAACCACTAAAGGGGAACCTCAGCTCTGTCTGAGACTAACTGCAGCGTGCCTGGGACAGGGAGGGGCAGAAGGGGGACACAGACAGCAGGAAAAGGGTAATTGGGGCAGATTTGTGCTGGCCTGCCCAAAGGAGAGTCCCTGGGAACTTACACCTTTGCTTGGATGTCTACAGAGACATTGCAAATGATTCATTCACAGTGTGTCTAACACATTTGGAAGAGAAGAATAAAAACTTATTTCCTGAATGTTTTTCCTTACCCTCCTTTGGCTAGTTTCTTTCCTCCCACAGCTGTTTGTGCGGGTGTCCTGGGAGACCTCGAAGCCAAGCAAAAGGGATTTGGGGGAAGAGGAAAACCAAAGTTGGGATTAAATGAAAGGGAGGTGGAAAGGAAACAGGAGTGTGAAGGAAACTATGCGTTAGTGTCAGTTTGGATACTTTTGAAATGTATTCAGCTCCTCTGAAATGCCTTTGTGCTCCTGCTCTCACTCTGCTCCCTTCCATGGGAGAAGGGATGGGAAGCAGAGCCTAACCTTAACCGAGAAATGTCAAATTCCCTTTCTGCTTCAGAGGGCTAATCTAAAAACAGAACAATTCTCACAGACGTTTTCCCCACCCCTGGCGATAAGCCAATGACCCACCTGGTTACTCACCTGCCTCTCAAGAAAGAAAGGAAGAAAGAGAAAGAAAGAGAAAGAAAGAGAAAGAAAGATAGCCTAGAAAACAGAGGCAAACATAGCAAGCAACATTCGAAGCACAGAAGTAGCTGAGAGTATTTAGAGCAAGAGAGAGCAATAAAAAATGGGGGAAAGAGAAAAGAGATGTGAAAAGAATTAATGTAGTTTTCTTCAGATGCTTCTTTGCCAAGTGTCCTCTCCTTTCTTGAGAGGCACCCAGGACTGAACGTAGTTCTTCCACGACTTCAAACAACTGCTATC
Source organism: Cnemophilus loriae (assembly GCA_013397755.1). Lineage (NCBI taxonomy): Eukaryota > Metazoa > Chordata > Aves > Passeriformes > Corvidae > Cnemophilus > Cnemophilus loriae. Next base: position 25,565 of record VZTF01006514.1, on the reverse strand, counting down.
CCATAATGGCATTGCCGTTGTCACCCACTGGTCGAGATGAGAGGTACGGGACACCTCATGCAGGACGGGATGGCTCTGCCAGGGCTGAGGGGACCACACCGTGCCTTTGTGGTTAACCAGGGACTCATTAACACATTCCCAGGCTACAGCTGCCCTCTGCTGTTTAGCACCAGAGCAGACCCTGAACGCTCTCCAGCACGCCCCGAGCGGGGCTCTGGAGCTCCATCCCATCAGCGTGGCCAAGCTTTGGCTGAGCACGTTTGCGTGGCCAAGCTTTGGCCCAGCGGGGGCTACAGGGCTTCTGTGAGCAGGTGCTGGAAGCTTCCTCCGTGCCCAGCAGTGCCAGTCCCTGGCAGCTCCAAGGATGGACGTGCTGCTGGCCAAGGCTGGGCCAGGTAGGAGTGGTGGTAGCACCTCTGGGAGAACAGATGTGAGAAGAAAGAGAGAAGATATTGCGCAGCTGGAACTGCAGCCAGAGAAGAGTGGGGCGAGAACGTGGGAGAGGAACAGCTCTGCAGCCAGCAAGGGCAGTGAGGAATGGGGGCAGGACTGGCCAAGGCTGGGCCAGGTAGGAGTGGTGGTAGCACCTCTGGGAGAACAGATTTGAGAAGAAAGAGAGAAGATATTGCGCAGCTGGAACTGCAGCCAGAGGAGAGTGGGGAGAGAACGTGGGAGAGGAACAGCTCTGCAGCCAGCAAGGGCAGTGAGGAATGGGGGCAGGAGTGCTCCAGGTGCCGGAGCTGGGATTCCTCTGCAGCCTGAGGTGCAGCTCATGGTGAGGCAGCTGTGCCCCTGCAGCCCGTGGGGATCCACGGGGGATGCAGAGATCCCCCCACAGCCAGGGGGATCCACGGGGGATGCAGAGATCCCCCCACAGCCCAGGGGGATCCACGGGGGATGCAGAGATCCACGGGGGATGCAGAGATCCACCTGCAGCCCGTGCAGGAGCCCACGCTGGAGCAGAGGGATGCCTGGAGGAGGCTGTGACCCTATGGGAGGCCTGTGGCAAGAGGGGTCTTGCTCCCAGGCTGGAGCAGCCCGTTCTTGGAGGGCTGAGCCCATGGAGGAGTGACCCACACTGCAGCAGTTTTGGGACGACTGTTGCCCGTGGGATGGACTCACACTGCAGCAGTTTTGGGAGGACTGTTGTCCCTGAGATGGACTCACATTGCAGCAGTTTTGGGAGGACCGTTGCCCGTGGGATGGACTCACGCTGGAGAAGTTCATGGAGAACTGTGGACACCATGGTGCACCAGGGGAGCGACTCCTCTCCCTGAGCAGCGGGAGAAGCCACAGGTGATGGACTGACCATAACCCCCATCCCCTGTGTCCTTGCACCACTGGGGGCAGGAGGTAGAGCTGGGAAGGAGGGTTGGGTCAGGGGATGGTGTTTTTAAGGTTTGATTTTACTTCTCATTATCCTGCTCTGTGTTGTTAGTAATAAATTCAGTTAATATCTGTAATCAGAGCCTGTTTTGCCTGTGATGGCATCTGGTGAGTGATCTCTCTAGTGACTCTCCCAAGTAATAAATTCAGTTAATATCTGTAATCAGAGCCTGTTTTGCCTGTGACGGCATCTGGTGAGTGATCTCTCTAGTGACTCTCCCAGTCCTCACCTCAACCCATGAATTTTTTGTTGTTTTTTCTTTCCCCTGTGCAGCTGCAGAGGGGAGTGAGAGGGAGGCTTTGGTGAGTTCCTAGAATCCATCCGGGGTCAACCCACCACACACCTGCAGGGAACCTTTGCTCTTCCAGGCTGGGAGGTGACCTTCCCTCTGTGATCTGGGGTGGTAAAGGCTGGCTGATTGAGGAATGCTGCAGATTTAGGGTGGAATTGGAGAAATAGCCACACATCTGGCCAGTTGCACCCACCTGGGTAGTCCAGAACAACCCCCAGTGGAGGTTTAGGCTCAGTGAAATGATTTCCCTCTGGCCCAGGAAATTTCAGGCCAGCACCACAGCCAAAGGTTGCAAGGAACAAAACAGGTCACGCTTGGTGCGTGTGTGTCAGGCGTTTCCTGGGGTCGGGCAGGAGTCCAAAAGCACAAGACTTCAAGGCAATGACACCATCTCATTCCCACACAACCACCTACCCTCACGGATTTCTTGGCCACCTCGGTACAATCCCTGCACGACCGCCCTGGCCTCAGCAATCACCCTTCCCACCCAGCGCAGGCAGAAATGGGGATTATTCGGAGCAGCCTAACAGAACAGCACAATTATACAGTATGGTTTTTTAGCAGAGGCTGCTCACACGCCTTCATGCTACCCCAGCCAGGTGAGGCATTCGGTCTCCTAGGACAATCCTGATTTGTAGCACCAACAATGAAGGCAATCCATCGTGGGGAGAGCTGGCTGGCCAGCACACATTCAGGACCTCTCTCTGGAGGCTGTGCCCACTGGAATTCAAAAAGTTGTCATCTCAGGCTGATGTTTCAGCAACCAAAACTTCTGTCCCTTAAGATTTTTTTTTTTTTTTTTAAATCTTGGCTTTTCTCTTTGTTTAAAAAAAAAAAAAAACAGTTTGCACTGATTATGTGATAGTTTCCGCCACTCTAGCTGCAGTTCCTTCGAGAGGTTTTCATCTGTTTGAGGTTTTTCACTTTCCTGCAAATTGCTTTTTTGAGCCTTTTTATGTTATGTGGCTTTTCTCCACAGGCTATTTATAGGAATACACCTGTGCTAAAGGGAAGAGAACTTTCCAGCATTTCAAATAAATGTCTAGCACTCGGTTTGAAGTGCAAAGCTAGAAGATTGTCAGTGTAAGTGCTACGATTACATGCAAATGAAGTGCAGTTTTTTATTTCCAAAGCCACTCTGTCAAACTTGTGTGTGAGGACACTGGGCTGTGCCAGGCAGCCAGAACAAAGCCAGCCACATCGACTCAGCCAGGCTAACATTATATATGAGAAGGAATTAAGAGTCTCACCACCGTTAGACTCAAACACCTCAAGCTCTCTGCACACAAAGGAGGATGAATTCCAGTCTCAGAGAAACAAGCCAGGGGGCTTTTCTCCCTGGGCTGGCAGCACATTGCAGCATCCCCACCTTCTGCAGCATCCGAGACCCTGAGGCCAAGATGAATTGGTTATATTTTAAATATTAATCACATGCTGATAGCAAGGGCAGACAACCTACCTGCACAGGAGAAACAAGGTACAGCTGATTGAAATTACCCCCGTTACTGTTCTCTTCAGATGCCAGGTTCAAGGACGGCCAATCCTCTTCAAGACCACTTGTGCAGTGGAATAAATCAGGGAGTTTGCTCAGTTGCCCTTTCCAAAGGAGGACAGACAAAGCTGTGTCTTCACAGAGGGACACTTTCATCAGCAGCATCAAGCAAAGTTGTCTCTCTCAAAGGTCCCAAAGGCTGGCTGTCTTACTGAAATAAAAAGTGTTCAGGCAGGGCAGGTTAGGAGGGATGAGAACAAAACGAAGCCTGTGAAGTAACCCAGGCGTGCAATGTAACAACTGTTACTAAGTCGTTATGATACCGATGTGCACACAAATACACACACACGTATTTTTTATTATATACACACGGGGAGAGAGAGCAGCACACCAAGGAAAAGTTCCACTCTTTTGCCCAGCACGAAGTACCCAAAGATGGCACTGTCGAGCAGCAGTTCCTCCACCAGCGCCGGCACCACTCAAAACTGGGACGCTGAAGTAGATGTGGGGATCCCTCCCTGCGTTTTCTCGAACCATTTTTTCCCTGTTTCTCAGCCACGCTCACTGCACCTCCACGACTAGTTGCTCAGTGGATCAGACTGGGGGTTTGGTGGGACCTGTCTGGACACTTAGGACAGCAGCGGTGTTGACAGCAGTTGTCATACCCTCAGATCTCAGTGGCAGGTTAGGGGACACGGGCTGGGGACATCGACAAGCACACCCTAGCAGTGCACCTGGGCTGTGATGGAGGAATGCCTTTGTCTGGAGAAACCACGAGGAAAAGCACACCAGGGAAACAGGAGAACCGTGGGTGTGGTGAGTGCCATCGCCCAGGTGGGACAAAACCAGCACGAGGAGCAATCCTCAGCTGGCAGCTCCAACAGCCTCGTCCCTGGGACAGAAACCATTTTGGCCGTGCTGCGAGGGGCCAGAACTGGTCCCGCTTCTCTGCAGTCCTTTGAGACCTGCTTTGAGAGGTGCCTCACTGGTGCACTGCCCTTAAAAGAACTAAATGGGCTTGGCAGCACATGAGCTAGAATGGGAAAGGCCCCGAGTGCAAAGATGGCATGCATTAATGGAACAGGGCACATCTCGGGTCTGGAAAATGTTCCCTTTAAGCCAATCCATGATTTTCATTTCATGCTTATCCATTGCAGTTGTGGGCTTGAGCGAGTAGGGCTTTCTTCCCAGAAAAGCCACTCCCTCCACTGAGGAGAGGTGGATGAGGAAAAGCGAAAGGAAATGGAAAAAAATGTAGTTTCCACGCAAGTCAGCTCCTTTTCAGAGCCAGCCATTCAACAGAACCGAGTCTTTCAGAAAGTTGTAGCATCAAGGGTGCAGAAACCCTGTGGCTGAGACAGCTCCCACCGCTGGTGCCGGGCTGTCTGCGGGAAGGACAGGAATGACTGTGCAAGGCACCAGTGTGCTCTGCAGCTGCTGCTCCTCTCCTGCCCCGGCCTCCCTCTGTGCCAGCCTGCAGTGATGCCCGCTGACTCCTACTGGCGGGCAGCGCTCAGGTAATAGGTGGTGGGATGAAAATGCTGAAGGAAATCATTTTCATTTTGTGTTTTGTTTACCTAGTGCACTGCGAAGGCTGAGAAGAAAATGTTTTCTATGGGAAAAAGTCTAGATAACATCACTTATCAGAGCTTACATGGTGAAGATGGGCGAGCATTGCACAACTCTGATCTGATCACTGCCTGTGTCAGGAAAAAGAATAGTGTGCAATAACCACACACTGGCACTGGAGTGGTGAGGCAGAGCAGATAAATGACCTATTTTACTGCTCCCACAGAAGCCTGAGTGCTCAGAGGGCCGGCTAGGAGCCATGTGGGCTTCGGCACAGGTGCTGGGTTTGTACCCACACCGCTCCTGACCGTTTGTTCCTTCTGCTGTTTGACTGTGAAATTAGCTGGCGGTTTCATTCGAAGCCTTGGCTTCGTGCACACCTCCCATTTCCCCTGGCAGTGCCACGGCTCAGTGAGCAGGGCATCTTCACCAGTACCAACCACAGAGCCCCCTGACGTGCCAGCTGGCACAGGCGGGTGCGCTGGTGAACCTCAAGCCCCAGCCTGCAAAGTTCACGGGTGCAGCAAGCTCTGGGTCTATTCTTACGCAGTTTCATGAAAGCTGAACTTGCAGCTTGCCTGGCTGCTCCTTCCTACAAACACCCAAGGAAAATTTACAGCTATGGCTAAGCCCACCACCAGAATTGCTTTTGGCACACACACAGGCTGTCATGTCCCTGCCTAGGGGAAGAATGGACTGGCCACGGAGCACATGTCCTCACTGGCACCTGGCTGCCACTGGCCGTGTCTAACTGGCCTTTTTGGCTCTGCAAGACCAAACTGAACTGTGGAAAATGAGATCATCTGCTGCGGGCTGTGGGTATCTGAAGTTACTGTGGAGATGGAACCCCGCACGCTCGGTGATCTGATGGTGAACTTCTGAGTCAGACACAGCTCAAGATATTCTGGACTTTAAAGTGTCACTCAGTTTTCTCAAATATAAAAATCGATCTACCCTCATAGCTGGCCAGCTCCAAAAAAAAACTATTACTTTTTGCTCCATCTGGGCTGCCTTTAAGTCTCTGCCTCATCCTGAAGAGGCTGAGTGTGGCTGTTCCCTATAAAATACAGCAGTTCCCAAGTTTTCTGGTTTCAAGTTTTGCAGTCTCCTGAACTCGAAAAAACCGACTCCGTGAGAAAAAACGCAACTCCTCGGCTCTTCGAAGCTCCCAGCTGCACAGTTAAGATAAGCTCACTGTCTGCCGGGCTTCGGCTGCTTATGAAGATGAGGAAGAAGGTACTGAGCAACCCAGAGGGCTCTAGTGTGGAGTGGAAGGTTTCCAGATAAACAAAACACTGTCCTCCAACCCGAGCAGAAGCAACAATTTTTAAGCCACCAGTGAAAATTCAGCTCGTTCTTTTATTCACTTGTTCTTTGGACAGAAAGAGCGTCACAGTACATCTTCAGGTAGGTGAGAGCATTACGAGCTCTTGGCGTAGTTTTCCTTTCCAGGGTTTTTCTGCTGCTCAGCTAGAGTTAGATAAAGTTTCCAGGATCTCTCCTCTTAAAAGAAGGAGCAAATCCCTTTTGGGGTAGCAAGCTGTGGTAGCCTGCTCAGAGCAAGACTTGTTGGCTTAACTCAGTATGGCTATCCAGTCTTTGCAACCTTTAAAAACACACCGAAATATCAGAAACCATGCACAGCACAGCGTAAAAGACACCTTAGACTCAGGTGTCTGAGTTCATCAGCTTTCTAATTCCCCACTGCATCCAGCACTCCTCACGAGGACAAAGACAATTTGTCACTCATCCTCTAGGTCTCTGCTGAGCAATGTCTTTTCCTGACTCATCTTACTCTGGACAACTAAGTCTTGTTATCTGAGATGATGTTTTACAGCAGTCTGGGAGAAAAAAAAATCACACATTCATTCAGAATGGCCCAGAAACACACTGAACCCTTCCTCTGAATTTTGATTCATTTGCATTTGAGCATCCTAATTCTAGATCTGAGGCCCAGCTCATTCCACTGTGGTCGTTAAATACAAGCAAACACATAATTTAGAGATTTGTGACAAGCTGGACCTCAAAGGTGCTGTGATATATTTTCCACTTAAAAAGAGCAGAAGAATTCATGCTGGTGCAATGCAAATGAATGTGGTTTTGCACTGTATGACCATGTTTCCTCTGAAAGAGATTTTGATTCCTTGAAAACGGCAAATGCTGGCGCCTGACTTAGCAAGAGCAGCACTCACGGCACCAAGAGGATAAAAAGCAGAGAAAGTTCAGCCAACTTTACAAAACCAACCAACCAACCAAAAAACCCTACTCATCCTTGCCATAAACATTACGAATTTTTTTTTCAGTTGGATTCTGGCTCCTCCAGCCACTATCCATTTGCTACCTGGAACACAGTACTAGGAAACAGATAAAGTTGTTGAGATTCCTGTCTCTGGGTAGCAAAAACAATATACACTCAGGACATTTTAGTGGTTAATTAAAAACAAACCAAAGGCTTTCTCCTCCCCATTGAAAAGCTCAGAGCCGTGCAGCCACCCGGATCCCCAAAATACAGCATTTATCAAGCAGCAGTGAAATAATTCCTGCTGAGCATATTCATGTACAGCACCTGAGAAACTTCAAAAGCAATCACCGAGGGCAGGGGGAAACAAGCCTTGAATTCTCAGCCAATAATGTGTTTGCCAGCCTGGGACTGAGTCATTCAGAACCTGCCCTCATTAAATATGGTCTAGAGGGAAGTTGTCCTCATTTAAGCCAAAAAGGCCAACTTGCAAAAGGATGGTTTATGTGCACACCAACAAATTACACGCTCACCTATGAGCGATGAACCCACACGTGTCACAAAAAAGGTGCCAGCTCAGCAAACATGCAGTTGATGTGTGCAGAAATGCTGATTTTT
>VZTF01006514.1:0-17932 GCA_013397755.1 Cnemophilus loriae | reverse complement strand
TTTTTTTTTTTTTGGTCTAGGTCTGATGCATCAAGTGATGCCAAGTGGGAAGTTCGCAGAGCCACGAGGAATGAAGCTAGTGCTGGGAGTGAAGGCAGCACGAAAAATATTCAAATTTGTTTTTAAGCTAAGTCTGGAGTGTTCCTGTGGGGAGAAGGTTAAAGAAGCTGCAATGTGACAGCTCCGTTTCAGCCGCAACACGACACGCAATAAGTTGTTCAAAAGTCACTCGGAACTGTAGGGTGTTTGTTTCCTGCTAATGTTTAGCTGCACTCGTAGGTTTCTTTCCGTGACTCCACATTTATTTCAGTCTGTTGCTGAGTTGGAGCTCGGCCACTGTTCTGAGAAGACAGAAGTTGCAAAGCCCTTGAAACCTCCCAATTCCAGAATGAGTTTCCCAAATGCTATGAATCATACTGCCTTCATTTCCTCTGCCACACGATTTTCTGAGGAGGTTTACCTAAACCTTGTTTGGGCTTCTGCTTTTTTTTTTTTTTTCTCTTTTTCAAATCCCATTTTTAGATGAGACAGGAAGAAAATTGCAGGTTTTTTTCTCCTCCTAGTCCCGTGGCATGAATGCTGCTGCCACTTTTTCTACAGAAAGATGAAATTACGTCCAAAGCCAGGCTGCAATCTGACAACTGTCACTTAGAGCTGGGTTTCCCCCTGCATTTTTCTGCAAAGGGTTGCAGCGTGTCCACAAGTCAGGAGAGGGGCTGTCAGAGCAGCCAGTGAGTTTCACACTTCAGCCAGAGAGGTTCCAGAAAGCCTTGGAAGCTCATCTCAAGAAAAATGCATTTTGGCTCCTGTGTGACTCACAGCGCTCGTTTGCTGCTGCACACACCTCAGCCCTCTCACAGATAAACATTTGCTTGCCACCTTGCAGTTATGAATCACGCACCTGAACTGGCTAAAACTGGCACACAGCCCTTAAATAGCTCAACAGCTGCCTGTGTGGAAGCAGTCGTATCTCTCAGAAGCCTCCGGGTGCTTAACCACTGATCTCCAGTATGCAAATGGAGCAGAAACCAGGGGAAGAAACCCTATTTTTATTACAACCTCTCCTACAACTTTCCACTTCCCAGCTCCTCCCCGGCTCAAGGAAGAATTGGACATTTAGAGGTAGCCACCACAAGCTCACAAAAGCTGTCACCTACATCACACCTGGTGAAGGCCAGGCTGAACCCCCTGACTTGATTGCTCCCCACCCTCTTTTGACTACTGACTGGAAACAGCTGAGGATTCAAATCTTCACACTTTTTCCACCTTCACTTGCTTATATAAGTAAGCACAGAGATTATTTTGAGACAGGGAAGGAAGAAAAAAAAAAAAAGAAAAAAAAAAAGAGAAGAAAAGAAAAGAAGGATGTGGTTGGTTATGCCGCTTAGAATTCTTGTAAGGCACGGTCTGTAAGAAAACGCTCTCATGCTCTGTAGAACAACCTGGACTGAAGCAAAGCTGCTGATCTGCTTGCTGGGGTTCAGGTAAAGTAATTCCTATTTTAGTTATTGGCTTTCATTTTCCCAGCAATTTAGTACCAGTATTGATTGTAGATGCTGTTTTTAAGCTGGTTAGATGATTGTTACTTTCAAAATTCAAGCAATAAGATCAAGCATAGTGTTGCTTAGCTTAGAGCAGAAAGGAAGGTTGGTGCTTTAGTGATAAATATAAATCTGTTGTAATCAAAATACTTAGAAAAAATGGTAAGAAATGCTCCAGCTCCAGGTGGAATACATGGCAGGTGTGGGACCTGCTGCTCCTCGTTGCACTGAGCCATCTCACTCTTCTCCGGTACATCCCCGAGGGAATAACTTATATCTGACGTGAATAATGTTCTAGGAAATAGGCATAAACAAAGGGTGGCTTTGCTAATGAAGCACAATGGTTCTAATCCATGGATAAGAACCCCCTTAATGCACCATCCCCAATCTGTGCCCTCCTATGGGTTTGTGTGAATCCCAGCTAGAGCCAGAAGAACTCGGACCCAAGCTGTGCAGAGGAAACCACTCGTGAATTCTGTTGTACTGCAAAACAGCCTAGTAGAGCTCTTACTGTAAAACCTTGCTGTTTGTTTCCTAGGTCAGGACACCTTTGCTGCTCACTAAGCCACAAGCTCCTGCTGCGGGCAAACCCAATTAATGTTCAATAATTTGATAGGAAGTGGAAAATCCTCAGCAGGAGAAACTGAGAAGAAATGGAGCAGGGATGACACAGAGGCTGGACCAGCTAAAACACACTCTCTTAGTACTGTTAATTACAGGTTCTGATATTATCTTTTTGGTTTCTAGGAGTTGTCTGAAACAATCCTAAAGCCACAGGAGATTCCTTCAGAAAACTTGCTGGAGACAGAGGAATTTCCCTCAGAAGACAGGAAAAGAGCAAACCTGGTACCTCCCTTAAGAAGGTGGAAAGGAAGGAGCTGGGAAAATCAGATCCCTAATCCTGGCTTTGGTATCTGAAAGAAATACTGGAATCACCCACCCAAGAATCTGTTTGCAAGCATGCAGAACTCAAGTCAGTGGTAAGTAAAAATCTGCACAGATTCATCTGAGAATGACTGAAATAGAAGCAATTTGACTTCCTCTGTCAGCAGTGGGAGATGGGGTGTGGGAGGGGGAAACAGGCTTCACACACTACCTCTAAAGAAATTCTCATCAGCAAAGGAAACATGATCAGCATGAAACCTCTGTATGATTAATGAGTACCCATCGAGATTCTAATCAGTGTCTGCTCTGTAGGAAAGATGTCTCCAGTGCAGTTCAGTGTCTTTCAGGATGAGTATTATCAGTATTTTTACTAATAATTTGGACAAGGCAGTAAAGATGATGCTTATGAAATGACTGCAAGGTTATTTGTCCATGGAAATGATTCTTCAAGTGAACTCTGAGCAAACGTTGCTTAGTCTGGGGCAGCTGCAACCAATTCCCGTGGATTACTCAAGACGTGAATTTTAAATCTGAGAGACTAAAATGCTAAAAACCATCATGTTTTTGACAGTCAGACGATTATCACTTTAAAGGGTCTTTTCTTGAAATTAATGATTTTCTGGAGTAATGCTCTATGTAATTTGGTACCAATGAATTCTAAAGAAAAATGCATTCGATGAGCTAGAGATATGACCAAAGCAGCACCAAACCTCAGACTCTTCAGAGTCATCATGCACAATTTTATGATACATTTGCAAGGTATGCAAAGTGCTGGATTGACAGGCGTTGTCACTACCCCGAAATGTTTCACGTCACCTGATTTTTTTCCCCCAGGTGGATGGGTGCCCTCGGTCACAGGGCACCCGTGCTCACACCAAAGCTGGTGTTCCCGTGTCCCCTTCCCCGTCCTGCCCCTCGGTGACAGCAGCATCTGCCCGCAGTGATCCCTTGCACGCACACGGCACCAGCTCAGCTCTGTGTTTTCTGTGATTTTCTCTCTTCTCACACACCACAAACGCGTGATTTTCTAAGTAGCTGGCTCAAATGGACTGATTTAACCTCATCTTGGTGGCCAAACCAAAGTTTTCTCTTTGTTCTCGTTTCTGACTGATAGCATCCAGCTTTCCTTTTGCTACTTTCTCAGTTCACAGTGCTGTGACATCCCAGCTCAGGTGGCTCCGTCCCGTTCTCTGCAGGTGGCAGTGGCACCCAGCCCCTCCCCAGAGGTCAGCCTCCCTCCTGCAGGGGGGTCCCACAGTCTCGGTGACTTTGTGCGCCCCTCAGTGACCCCCATCCAGTCTGTCTGCAGTCCTCATCAGCTCTCAGGCAACCATTTCCCCACCTCCTGACCAGCCCTCGTTCTAAACCCTGTTTTTTTCTAGTGCTCTTCACTCTTTTCTAGTGCACTTTGCTGAAATGCAAGTGCCTAAAATCCTCAGCCTTCCCTTTATGTGAAAAAGGGGATACTTCATCAAAGATGAGGGTCTGGTAAGAGCTCTCGAAGACTTATTTAGCAGTTTTCTTTAAAAATCTGTGTGAAGCTTAGCCTCAGAATTGCTTTAATCCTATTTGACACTCTTTCCTTCAACAGACTGAACCTTTTCCAGCCACACTAACAACATCCACACTTCATAGCTATTCCTGGGCTGGACCTTCAGCTTTATGTGCCTGTTCTTTCTGTAGTCTGAGCTGGAAAATGACTGTTTCACTGTTCAGCTCTAAATGCATTCTGTGTTCAGGTACAGTTATTTCCATCATCACTCACAAGTCATCCCCCCTCTGACCTCCAGCACAATGTCAGCATTCCTATGAAATCAGTGGTAAAAACCTTGCTTTTTGCTGGCTCTCTCTCCTCATTTAATTTTTAGCAGATCTACTTGTTCTCTGTTTCTCTATCTTTTTTTCAATAGATATTTTTTTTTTTTAGCCATGCAAAAAAAATAGAAATCTTTCACTAATTGGGTTTTGGTTTCTTAGCAAAGTTTGGCTCCACTTGGCAGTGCTTAAGAGCTGTCACTTTTCAGCCTCAGAAGCAAAGATTCTCCTGTTGATCAAACTCTTCTTGAAACATCTTCGCTAACTCCTAAAATTTCTTTTGATCTGCTTGGTTGGCTGAACTGGGCTGGGAACTTTAACTACCAATTTCTTCTGCTTTATTAGGACTTTTTGTGATTTTGATTTAAAGAGGTTATAAAAAGCACTTTTAAGGCATGGTTTGTTAAAGCATATGTATATTTTTAGGAACAGTGATAACATTTATTCAAGACAAATTAATTTTTTTTTAAGAATTGCATTATGAAGATGTCACAGCTTCCATTTGCTAATCTTTGCTGGATTATCTAAAATAATCAGTTAAAATTTACAGTGCAAACCCGAAATTTAAACAGCGCTGGAAGTTAAGCACAAGTGAAAAAACACGCTGACTCATTTTGCACCTAGATTAAAAAACAGCCTGCTGAAGCTGACCTTTTAAAATACTGCATTGGATATAAGCACCGTATGAAACTAAAATATTATATAAATGTGAGTGCAGTAAAAGCACATCAGCAAAAGCTTTTGATGCGTGAGGACTCAGGTATCAAATCCCAGCTATGAGATCAACGTGCCTTCATGTGGAATAATAATTTCATTAATTTCTGTGTGGCAACAAAACTAAGCATAGCTGTTAGGGAAATTTCAGCAGGTGTACAAATTATTAGAGATAGCCAGGACTCTTGAGAGTGTTTGAAAAGATGTGTTTGAAGGAGTCAGTCTCTTCAACATGTGAGTGGGGTTATCTCGCATGGGATGGTAACCGGTGGGTGCTGACTACTTTCCCTTGAGACTCAGACTCCCTGGTAACATATCAAGCCACTCAAACTGAAGTGGAAACTGAGTTTTCTATTTCTCAAGTAGAAAACTCCGTGCTTGCAAGGTTTCACTTTCCGTAATAGACGAAGGCTGACAAAGTGTCCAGCTCAAAACCCAAAAAAAATCTAGAATCGTGTTTGCAAGTATCTTGGTTTGGCTTTATCATGGCATCAACTGCGAGTCTGACGCATTTCCAAACCTGCTCTTTTTGGCGTTTCAGGGGAGAAATGACCAACAGCAGTGAGACCTGCAGTTTTACAGCCATCAACAGCTTGGCACGGACCATGCAGCTGGTGATCTCCATCCCCACCTTCATCCTGGGGCTGGTCCTCAACAGCCTGGCCCTGTTAGTGTTCTGCTGCTTTTGGAGGAAGCAGACCAAAACCTCCGTGTACATGGTCAGCCTGGTGCTGGCAGACGTGCTGCTGCTCCTCTCGCTGCCCCTGAAGCTCTACTACTCTGTCACCAGGGTGCCCGGGCTGCTCTGCTCCTTCATACAGGCTCTTTACTTCGTCAACACCTACATCAGCATCTTCATCATTGTCTGCATCACCGTGGACAGGTACATCTGCATAAGGCACCCGTTTGAGGGTCGAGCTAAGCAATCCCCCAGGGGGGCTGTCTTGGTTTGCTGCTTCATCTGGGCACTGGCTTGGATCTGCAGCAGCCCGATATTTGTGTTTCACAAGAAGGAGCCTATTAAATGCTTTCACAACATGTCGGACCAGACGTGGAGCGTCCCCTTCATTGTTTCCTTGGAAATATTTGGGTTTCTGATCCCGCTAGCGGTGATGGTTTTCTGCTCTGCTCAAACCATCTGGATCCTTCTGAATCGCAAAAGTCAAGCCAAAAATGAGGTAGAAGAGCGCAGCTCCTTGCGAGTCATCGTCATCAACCTCGTGGTGTTTTTGGTGTGCTTCACACCCGTCCACCTCGGGATCTGCCTGCAGTGCCTGGTGAGGCAGCACGTGATCGTGGGCTGCAGCCTGAAGCAGACCATCAGCCTGTTCCTCCAGGTGTCCATGACCTTCGCCAACCTCAACTGCCTCCTCGATGCCATCTTCTACTATTTCGCTGCGAAGGAATTCTGTAGGAAAACGCAGCTGAAGAGGGTGGTTGAGCTGTGTCCTGTCTTGAACCCTTGCGCCCTGCGATGGGACTGCCAGCAGTGGGAGAATGCCCCTTGCCAGGACACTGACAGTGTGGTAGGGACAGGGCCATAAGGAGAAGGACAATGTTTTTCCAGTGAGTAAAAACCCGTATTTTTCTTCCCTTTAAAGATGAAGGAGAAAAAATTTACATTAAGGAAGCAGCATTAGCAAAGCAACAGACTGACACCAAAAGAAGCATTAGCCTTGAAAGTATCCACAAAATGTGAAAAGCTTGCCAGAGGAAAGCTAACCAGATCACGGGAACGCCATTTAGCATCAGCTTTTGCCACAGCTGCACCACTTTTCCTTTCACGTATGTGATCGGAAAGGTGTTGCTAAGAGCAAATACAGAAATAACTATCCACAACCTTTGTAACTTAGAAGGCATTTTGGCAGTTAAAAGGCAGTATCCAGCCGAAAGCCTGACTCTGCAGAAGGTCACTGTTGGAGCCCCTCTGCTTTGGGCAGTGAGTCCTCCCTCCTGGACGCATCCCAGACCGCTCGGGGCTGCTACGAGGGACAGCAGATTTTGCTCTTTCGTGGAGGACATGCTGCCCAGAATAGAAATCCAAGGGACTGCCTCGGGTACCAGCAATTCCTGAGCAACATACTTTCCTGATTACCTTTGCTGAGGAATCATCATGGTTTTCTCTTGCAATTTTAAAAGAGGTTTTGCCCACAAAAATCAGAAGAACCCATTCGCATACGAGATTTACAGAAAGACTGGATGTGTTGAACTGTGTTTCTACAGCAGTGCATTTCTACTGAAGATATAAGACCTGGATGAAATTCTTCTGCCTGTCTTCTCATTCTTTCTTGGAGCAGGGGAGTTAAGGAAGCAAGCCCTGCCTCACAGAAGATTAGGGAGTGACTGATATTCTCTCCTCTCCCAGCTAGAGGACTGGACCAGCTCCATTCAGCTCATTCCTTCGAGAAGTCCTTCTAGCCGGTGCTGTTCACTTCCCAAAACATCTCTGGGCTTGCCTGAAGCCTTCAGGTCAGCGCTTCTGGGTTGTCACCACCCTAATGCCATTTGCCAGTTTGGCTCTGAATCCAATCTAAAGGTTTCTTTGTTGCAATTTATGCCAAGCATTTCTCGAACCCTTACCTGGGCATGGTTGGTGCTCGTAGCCAGAAACACTTTCACAAAAAGAAATAATTTTCTTTGCCTTCCTAAAACAGCTGAGAAAATAGTCTAACATTGCTGGTAGGGAAGTCTCTGGGGCAGCTATTCCCCTTATTCAAAATGTGAAAAGAAATTACCTCTTCTCTGTGGCAAATTAAAAAGAAAGGGGTCCAATTTTGAAAATACAGTTTGCTGTACATTGATTTCAGTAGAAATGACTGACTGTGCAAGTAGGCAGCTGCACATATCTTATAGTGGGCTTAATATATGAACATTTAAAAGCTTGTTAGTACTAAAACTATGACCACAGGTCAAGCGAAGAAAGATTTTTATCGTCATCTTCGCTGCTTTCTGTAGAGGAGCAAGAGGCAGAGCTTTCCAAAACAGTAGATTTTCTAAACATTATTTGTTCCTGCCTCGATCACTCAGAAACGTACAGATTTTCAATATGTGTTAACCTTTCTTCTTTGCACCGCTCACACTACTTTGCATACAGAATATGTGTGTGAGAAAGAACAAGTTTTACTAAATCAACTGTATATGTGAAGTGAAAATCCATTTCAATTTCCTAATTTGACAGCAGGATGCAGTTCTCCTCTACCTACACTAGCTGCCTAAAAATTACACAGCAGCAGGAACTGTGAGCCAGCACATGAGGCTAGGATTATTAAAGTCAGGGCTAATGAAGCAGTGCCTTTGACTTGTAACTCATTTATCACTTGGAAAAGGTCATATTCTAATATTTGAGGGAATAAGAGCAGGGGGATAAGGAGGCAGAGAGGGAAAGTGTGTGGGGAAGAGTTTGATTTGCCAGGATCAGGGAGACAGAATTCCCTCACGTCAGTGCTCAGCCAGGGGTGGAGTCCCAGCACGCTCAGGCAGGGAAAGACTTCACTTCACAGAAAGAAATTAATGTAATTGTCTCGATGAAGGAACCAGAAGTCAGCCTGAGCCACTGGTCTCGCAGTCTGCCCCTGTCTTAGGTGGCTGCAGATCCAGACTACACAATCTGGAAGTTAAACTGGACTCTTCCTCCTGTTTATTGCCACCAGTGCCACTTCTTTGTTGGCCTAAAGTGTTTTTGTGGATGGCTTCATTTGTCTAAATTTTGCCTGTTGTATAAGTAGGTGAGAGCAGCCTCTCTGAGTGTGCTTGAAATTTGAGAAATGAAATGAAGAGAAAGAAGGAAGAGAGGCCAGCTGTGTTGATTTTACAGGCTGTTACAGCAGTCCAGTTTTTTAGCACAAAAAAGCACAGGTCTTTTGAGCAAGAAGGTGTCGCTTTCAATTCACTGCTTTTCAAGTTGAACTTACATTTAAATAATACACTTAAGTCCTGTCTTTGACCTGCAGCTAAGAATACAGTTCTTTTTAAACCAGGATTTTACACGTGTGAAATTCACTGTTAACTCTGCAGCATCTCCAGGTGGTTGTATGTTTGTATTAGGATAAAGCAGTGGAAATCCTTGTGCAGCTTGAGGAGATACACAGCAATTTTGATGCTGAATAAAACTGAAAAGCATTTGACGTTTTAAAAACCCGAAAATCTTCCTGAGCTGATACGCAGGTTCGGCACAACAGAAGCGGTTTCTTCTCTCTCGATATTATTCTTAATACACAGAAAAATGATGGGAACCTCAATGTGAACCCCTCACATACTCAGGTCTCCTCCCACTGCCTCACTTATATTATAAAGTCAAAGAAGCACTGTCTTAGTGGAAAAAAAAAAGAAAAAAAAATCAGGTGCTAACCAGAACCACCAAAAGCAATGCCTTTAAAAGCTCCATTTTCTGTTCTGCCCTGTTCTGTGAACTGAACAAAACCACAATTGCACAATTAACCAGGGACCTTACAAAGAAGCTGTATTTAACATTAATTTTTCTGGACAAGGCCGTTTCAGGCCACAGGGTGAGAATATTCACAAAACAAAATTTTGTTTTTATCCAGTTAAACTTCTCCAACTGGGCCAAACCCCACAGGTCTTCACAACATAGAAAAGGGCTGATTTTTCTTGAAGGCATTTTTATCAAGGGCAGATTACTCCAACATCCTACAATTCGCATTTGTTCAACCATCAGTGTGATTCTGATGTATTTTATAGACTCACACAACTGAAAGACAGAAGAGCATAAAAGTAGTTTGGAGAAAAGGGGAAAAACCCAACCCCCAATTCAAACAAACAAACAAACAAACAAAAACTCCCGGCAGCCAAAACCGCACAGGATTGCTTCCCCAAATTCTTTTCCTGTCCCTTTGTCTGGTGGGTTAAATCATCTTTATTTCCCAGGCCTGCTTGAGCACAGAACTCAGTGACACTCCACTAATTTCGAATGCTATAAAAGCACCATCAAAACAATGCTGGGCTTTTTGAAAAGTTCTGTTGCCCGAGAAATCCCTCCTAAAAGATTTTCATCAACACCGACATCAAAAAAAAAGGAAATTCAATTGGTTTAATAGCAAGTAGAGGATCTAATAGAAGAACTTTTCATAGCCTTCATAATACTGCTTTTATGATGCATGATTTAAGAGCTGGAAGGCACCTGAGGGAGGGTCCAAGCCTAGATCCAGCACTGTTGGTCTCCTAAGGGGCCACAGTGAGCACAGATGGGCCCTGTAGAGTCAGTCCAACATCTGTTCGCTATGATAAATAAGTTCGTTAAAAATATGAACCTGGCAGATTTCCGTGCGAGGATGAACAACCACAAAGAAAGCCTAATAAATGTCACTCTGGCAGTTTGTCATCTCGAGTAATTTCAAGTGTTTGGGAAACTTCAAAGTGAGAAGAAGAGCGGCCATCTCACTGCCTGAGGCAGCCTCCAGATCACGAGAAGAAGCTGAAATGGGCTGGAAGACTGAAACTGATCTTCAGAGAGACATCACGGTGATATTTCACTCCAGGGTTATTCTGCAGCACCACAGCTTAGCCTGCCTAAAGCACACGCAAACGAGACACAAACCGAGGCTGCTCAAAGGCAGAGACTTCTGTCTGTCTCACCAAAGCAGTTTTGCTGAGGTTTTCCCCCTCACGTTCAGAACATTTTCCACTTTAGACTGATTGCTTTCTCCGAGTCTCGGGCACGCTCTCCATCCTTCCGCCCCAACACAGGGAGGGGAGCCGTGCACAGGCGATGTCCTCTGAGGGACCGGCAGGTCCAGCAGGGGAAACCAGAGCCCACAGCCCTGTGTACAGAGCTCCTGAGGCGACTGTCACCTGCCCTGGGAGCCTGCAGGGCCCTGCTCAGCACCGCAGGGACAAGCGACAGCAGCTTGAACAAGGCCTTTATGGAGCCGGGGGGACCGAGAGGCTGCCACACACCAAAAGGTTTCCCAAGGCCTTCCCAAGGCCCTGTCTTCACAAAGAGGGGCAGAAATGTGCTCACACCGAGCGAAGGGAAAAGAAAGCTGCCTGTCTGTTCTTTACACAGCAGTACAAAGGGGAAAGCTGGCTTGGCTAGGTTTCCAATTAGCGTGCTAAACGTGTGGAGAAACACAAACGCCACACGCGCCGTTGGGGCTGCTCTCCCGGCACTGCCGAGACACAGAGCCCGGAGAGAACAGCCAAAACAGCTCGGGTACCAAGTTACTCAGTTACTCAGTTACTAGCAGCTTCTCTTGCTCTGCAGCTCGCTGGGCGGGCAGGGGAGGAAGGCCCAGAGGAAGAGGAGCAGAGGATGCTGCAGCAGGGTGCTTACACAGAGGCTGAGCTGAGCCTGCGGTCAGGGGAAGCTCTGCCCGCCCAGCCCGAGGTGGCTGCAGGCCAAAGACACAGACCTGCTCCCCGAATAAAAATCGCATGAGGCACACAAAGACCCTCTGACCCCTCTTCTGGCTCAAGGCAAGGTTTTAGGTATCTCCCCAAGCTGCTGTTTGTGTGCCTGCCCAGCACTCTTAGAAGTTGTGCCCTTTGCCACTGCATTTCACACTGTGGCTTTCTTCAGCTGCTTTCATAGACTCCTTTCGCAAACAGCTAAAACTATTTCTCCTCTAAAGGTGTGTGGGAAACAGAAGAAAACAAAACCAAAACCCACCTATTTTTTTTTAAAGCCGTATAACAATAGATGATACAGAACACTGGGTGAAGGCTCCTGGGCTGCTTCTGAGCACATCATTAAGTGATTTTCTGTTTGCAAGAAAGCTATTTGCATTGGAAAATCACTCCTAGGAACCGACTGCCACAAAATGGCACTGTGTAGTGAGCCTTCACAGTCCTGCGACCTCAGGGCTAGCTCGAAAACTCCAGAGAGATCCAACTCACCCCTTCCACATGGAAGCAATCTTCCATCTTTCTAACATCAGGCCAACACAGAGACTTTAAAGCAAGTATTAGCACTGAAGCACACCTGAAAAGAGTACGAATAGTCGTATTTCTACAGTGCCTTTCATCTGAGGAAGCCAGAATGACTGAAAGTGAGAGATCTGATCCCCCGCTGCACACACGGCTTTCCAGCTACTGCCGGAAACATGGGAAGCAAAAAGGTGACCCAGGTGGGCAGTAGCCAAGCAGCTGGTGTAGTTCAGGCCCTGCAAGGTGATTTTGTGTTCCTGGAGTGGCACAATTTATTGCCTTTGGCCCCGTCAGAAGTTTTGCTTTCGTTTATTTCATTTTAAAATATATTAAAAAGAAAGAAAGGCTGGCAGTACTCACTGCAGCATACGGCGTGACAGAGGGCTCACCAGAGCCTAATTCATGCTGGGCCTGTGGATTTTTAATTTGCTCTTTTTTTTAATCACTGTCATTTCTGCCTCAGCAAGAGGTCTTCGGAATGGCACTGCTTTCTCCAGCACCCATTGCTCCAAGGTGAGGACTCCTGCTGCCAGGAATGAACCCAGTAACCGGGTCAGACCTGCTGGACGGCTGTAAAGGGGCACCAGGATGACATCCCCGTTGCCTCGTTCATACCACCTGGCACACTGCACTGCAGAAAAGCCCTCACCCAGCAGCTGGCAGCCTCTCCTGCAGTCTGCTCCATGGCACCCAGCTTGTGCCCAGGGGTGCTGCCCAGGGTGAGCCATTACCTCTGGGGGAGGATGGCAAAATCAGGTGGTTTTCCCCCCACTTACTGAAGAACAACAGCTTCAAAGCCAGCTGGATTTCCACGTTAAAAGAACTAGGGGAAAATGCCTTTATTTGTTCACGTTAAGGCTGCAGTCTACTCATTCTATTTTCCTATTTCTGACACTTGGAAAATCACACCTGTGAGTGAGAGGTGTTGTTCCACAGTTAATCTTCATTCCAACCAAGCTGCAATTCAGCCAGTTCAGGGCATGGGTGAAGTCCAGTTGCAGTTCTGGAAGCTGCAAACACCACGGATGCCCATGATCACCACATCGAGATCACAATCCAAACCCCCTTTTTAAAAATGTGACTTCAAGTCAACCCATGAGCCATTCCTGTTAAAGCTAACACAGAGAACAGAGAAAGGCTGCAGGTTGCCCGGGCCTGTGAGCTATATATTAGAAATGTATATATTTTTTCTTTTGTGCAGTGTACTGAAATGCAACTCAAGTTTCATTTTGGCACAGCAGTGCCAGCGCTCAGTGCCCCTCTCCAGTTTCCCAGAGGAGCTCCCAGCATCTCTGTTTCAGAGCTGCATTTTGCCACACTGCAAAGAGGGAAACAACTGCTCCCACCTCAAGCAGTGCCCCAGCCTGCAGTGTCAAACACAGGAACCGGTGAGGGTCCCTCAGCAGCCCCTGAAGAGCTCCTGGCATCTCTAGCTAGCAGCTCAATATTTTAACTTGTGGCTTGCCCTCAACAAGAAGCAGTCTGCCCTCCCCGAGGGCAGCAGGGTGCTTGGGCATCTGGGCTCTCAGATGAGCTCTCTGTGTACTTGGGTATCTGTATCCTGCAGATGAAACCACACAGATGCTCATTAAGCGTCTCTGCCACCCAATCAACTCATTACTGAAAAAGATGCAGCCAATAATTATGCCAGATGCTATCTGAGCTCTGGAAGGGAGATTACACATCACTGCCCTTGTAGGTTAATGCGAGTTCAAGCAGTCATTAGTATCTGTATTAACCTACTAATTGCCTGGTGTGACTGGAAAAAAAAAAAGACAACTGTGGTGTTTTTCTGACACTTTTGGTCTGTTTATTTGCTGAGTTACTAGGGTTCATTTCCCCTTCGCTCACGTTGACACTGGCTGGGTAATTTTTCTCAGTACCTCATAGAATCAGACAAAAAAAAAAAAAATGGAATATGCCATTTCTGTTAAAATATCCTGATACCTCCACTTTGAACCTTTTACAGACAGTGCCTTCTCTCTGCTACTGCACCAAGTCTTATCCAAAGGCGAGCAATTCCAACCCAGTGAAACCAGTTCCGACAGCAGCTGAAAAAGCTGATGAAACGCCGCAAAGTCATCAAAATAACTGCGCTGAATTCTTACAAATCTTTGTCCTTCTTTTTCCACTGCACTGAATTGTCTTAGGTGGGCCCAACACATAACAGCTCCAGTAAAATCAGAGATCTCTGCGTGTTTCCAGCTCTCTCCTTCTAATGTGTTGAGATCACACTGCAAAGCCTGGCGCAGAATTGCCTTGAAACCGTAGATCACTCGGCAGCATAAAATACTGAAATCTGAACTGTGGTGTGATTCTTTTAGGGGTTTTTTTGTTGTTGTTGTTTCTTTTTCAGTGTAACAACAAGCCCTATGTGCAATAAAGACAGTAAAATTGTTAGAAAAGGTATCACCTTTAAAACCTGATTCTCTTCAGGCTTTCGTAGTAAAACCAGAAAGATATCCTGAGAATGAAATCTTTCTCTTGAAAGTAGACAGCATGATTTGTTTTGAGTCATGAACTTCTCTAAATTACTCTAAACCACTTTTGCCAAATTTACACAGCAAAACCCTCTGCTCTTTCTTCTCTTTTGGCTTCCGGTGCTAGAAATTCAGCTCAGGGAATTCAGCTGGATCACCTCTTATTTATGTATCTCTGTCAAACAAATTCTGGGCCAGCTAAAGTCACCGTTTCACCCGTGTTTTCTGGCAGCACATGGACAGAAGAAGGGACCAAAGCCGATGCTGCAGGCAGAGCCTCCCCAGCAAGGGTGCTCCCTTTCCATGCTCAAGTTGGAATGCAAATCTCTTACACCGTTATTCACTCAGAGCTCAGCCTAATGCTTCAAGTGTCACCACTCGAAGATTTCAGTCCAACTCAGCAGGAATTGCCTCTGTGTCGGCTCAATACTGCAGACAAGAGGAAAAGAGGAGAAAAACATTCTGCCTTCAAACGAAAATATTCTGCTGTCTCCTAACTGCACCAAGTACCAGGTCCTTAATGGAAAAATGTGTTCGTGGGGATTTTTAGGACAGAATTCACTACCACCACTTTCAGCCTCACTCCAGCAAACCGACTGGTGAGAGTTGTCCCCTGTGGAAAGCTGACAAGATTTAACATGGAATTTTTCAGCACTGTCTCCCAGCTTGCCTCCAGCCTTCTGCTCCTGAAACACCCGTGGCCACACAAGCCATGGTTTGGTTTTGCTGTCAGCCACATTTAAGCTGCTGTCTCCTACTTTCAGCTGCATTCTTCCTATGGTTTGACCTTTGTAAAAACCCAGAAGTATCACCAGAGAAATCCTCCATCCTGTTTGTGCCCAGCCAGCCCCACACGTCCATACATGGAATTTCAGCAGGGCCAGGATGGTTTAACCAGATTTTTCCGGCAAATTCCCATCTGCTGGATTTAACCATGGATTTGCTGTGTTTTAGGGACTGCGGGGATTTGGATCTCGGGGTCTGGTCAGGGTGGGGTAGGGTGAGCCAGACAAAGCAGGGAGGTGCATTTAGAGCAGGAAGGTCCATCTGGAACAGGATGGTTGCTCTGGAGCAGGATGGTCCCTCTGGAGCAGGGAGGTCCATCTGGAGCAAGGTGATCCCTCTGGAGCAGGATGGTCCCTCTGGAGCAAGGTGATCCATCTGGAATGGGGTGCTCCAGCCAGCCCCACACGTCCATACATGGAATTTCAGCAGGGCCAGGATGGTTTAACCAGATTTTTCCAGAGGAGCAATTCCCATCTGCTGGATTTAATAATGGATTTTCTGTTTTTTAGGAGCCGTGGGGATTTGGGTCTCGGGGTCGGGTCAGGGCTGGAGTGGGGTGAGCCACACAAAGCAGGGAAGACCCTCTGGAGCAAGGTGATCCATCTGGAGTGAGGTGATCCCTCTGGAGCAGGATGGTCCCTCTGGAGCAAGGTGATCCCTCTGGAGCAGGATGGTCCCTCTGGAGCAGGGAGGTCCCTCTGGAGCAAGGTGNTCTGGGTGTTGTGCCATGACACCCTCACCAAACCAAGCCCAGGTGTTGGGTTGTTCAAGGCTTTTGACTAAAACTGGGCCTAACGAGGAGTCTGGCACTAAAATCTGATTTTCTGACTAAACCCACGGAAAACTGGCCCCTATAAATAGCACATTAATCATTCATGGAGATCAGCTCCGGCTCGGGATTTGGAGCTCTACACTCCCGGAATGCCGATGGAAGGGAAGAGCCGAGCTGGCTCCCTCTGCTCAGAGGGGAGCTCGTTAGCGTGGAAACACTTGCTGGAGATTTCCATCAATCTCTCGGCGCTGGCTCCGGTTGGGATTCCCGCTCCTGGATGCTGCAGCCGAACAAAAGCTCCTGGATGGCTCCCCCGGCCTCCCCCAGATTTCAAGGAACAGACTCCCAGATATTTAAGAATGAACTGCCTCAGTCAAGTATTGGACTAAGCTGGAGTTGTCTCATCCCGCCCATGCTCGGTCGCTTCCAGATGGATTTATCCAAGAG
Source organism: Cnemophilus loriae (assembly GCA_013397755.1). Taxonomy (NCBI): domain Eukaryota; kingdom Metazoa; phylum Chordata; class Aves; order Passeriformes; family Corvidae; genus Cnemophilus; species Cnemophilus loriae. The sequence goes on along the minus strand of VZTF01006514.1, from coordinate 1,610 downwards.
AAAATGAAATCCAGGATGTGGCTCCTTGAAGGGGATCTGTAGGAACCTCGAATTCCTTGCAGTTTGAAGCCTAAAATGCAGTTTTCCGGTGGCCACGAAGGTGGGAAAACATCGTTCCCGCTTTTAAAAGGGGAAGAAAGGAACATCCAGGGAACTGCAGAGCGGGGAGCCCCAGCTGTGTGCAGAGGTGGGATTTCCACGGGATAATGGGAAGGAATTCCTGGCTGGGAGGGTGGGGAGCGGCTGGGATGGAATTGCCAGAGAAGCTGTGGCTGCCCCTGGATCTTTGGAAGTGTCCGAGGCCGGGCTGGACGGGGTTGGAGCAGCTTGGGACAGTGTGAGGTGTCCCCAGTGGCAGAGGGTGGAACGGGATGGGATTTAAGGTTCCTCCCAACCCCAACCATTCCGTGACTCTGTGATAAGGTGGGGATCCCATCTCCAATTTTTCCATGGGACTGAGGGGTCGGGGGGTCCATACAAACCCCGCCTTTCCTGGTAGGACACGACGGGCCCGGGCAGCAGAGACCCCATCCCAGCTTCCCCAGCACCCACCACTTCCAGGCCTTGGATTCCTGGTCTGGATGAAAATGGAGAATTCCCCATTTCACTCACCATACAAAAGCACTTTTGCATTGGAATAAAATCCCTATTAATTCTTATTTTAATAATTTAAAGTGGTCAATTAATTTTCAAACTATACCGTTTCAAGAATTCTAAGTGGTTAAATTATTTTAAAATAAAACCACATGGAAACACTTGGAAAATACTGGGTTTAGCCATGGAAACAGCTGGAGATGGCTTTGGATGCAGCTGTACATCCCGGGAACTTCATTTTAGTGCTGGAAATTCGCCCTTCGGTCCTACCTGGTGCATTAACAAAACCCAATGTCCCAAAAAGAATTTTCTCCGCTATAAATTCCCTGGAATTCACAGCAAATGGCTTTGGCCAAGGTTTGCTCCAAGTGGGAGCTGGGCCTGAGGGATGTGCACGGAAAGATTTCCAATGCAAAGTAAGGAATAACTGATTCAAGTGGGATGCGCAGCACTTGAGGCCCTTAATGGAGAAAATTAATTCCCAGGTTTAATCTTTTCAGAGACTACGAGGAAATCTGGGAATTTAATTAATCACACCGTTAAAAAAAAAAAGAGATTGGATATAATTGTAAGTAAATATTGCTTAATTATTCTTCTAATTCCATGGCTGATTTAGAGGCATTTCCCTGGATGCTGTTCCTGGTTCAGGCTGTGAAATATTTATTGATCCAACCATAAATTCCACATTTTTTGAAATAATGATGGATTTTCAATGCCTGTGTGCTAAATCCAAAAAAATTAAGGGGGGGCTGTATTTTTGGCATGAAAGAAATGTTAAATAACAAATTAATTGCTGTACCAAAGGACATTTGGGTGGCTAGTTCAGTACTTTATCTGTTAACTCAGAGGAGGTGCTGCTCTCCTTTTTTTGGGGCTCCATTTTTGGTGCTGCATTTTTGGAGCTGCATTTTTGGGGCTGCATTTTTGGTACAAAAGAAATGTTAAGTAACAAATTAATTCCTGTATCAAAGGACATTTCAATGGCTTCTTCATTACTTGATATCTTAACTCAGAGG
>VZTF01006513.1:386129-452227 GCA_013397755.1 Cnemophilus loriae | reverse complement strand
TACAAAATACATTTTTATTATGTGTATATATATGTGTATATATATATTATGTATATATATGTGTATATATACACATATCTGTATGTACACATATACGGTTATATATATGTAAGGATGTATGTATGTATGTTATGTGTATATATAATATATAGCTACATATGTAATTATATACAATACAGCACATGTATTTACACATTTAATTACATAATTTATAGATGACATGCTATTTATAATATATAATCACATATTGGATAAAATACGTACTTTTATATATACATACATATATATATATATACACATATATATATATACACATATATATATATGTATAGTATAAAAACGTATATATATTATACATATCTGCATCCCAGGACCTCTCCCAGCCAGAGCAGGGCCTTTATCCCCCCGCTGTGGCCAAGCCGGTACCTGTGAGGCAGCAGCGACCCGAACAGAGGGGAAAGGCAGGCGAGAACGGGGCCACAGCACCATCTGCGGACCTCTCCCTGCCAGCCAGAGCCGCTGTGCGATCACTGACCAGAGCGAGGGCAGCCTCAAAGCAGGATCCAGGCAGGCACAGCTGGATGGAAGCGGGGTCAGAGAGATGTCCCAGCTGTATCCTGGATTTAAACGACAACACAAGGACTAAATGTTAATAAAAGGAGAATTTTGGGGTGGTTTGGCTTTGGTTTGGTGTTTGGCAGGACGGAAAACCATATTATCCCACAGGAGGTCAGCTAGTGATGCCTGACCTCTCTGCATGGAATTTGTAATAAAAAAGATGTTCACTCCCCATTGCTGCGTTAAAAAGGGTTTCACCGGGGAGTGCTGGGGGTGGGGAAATGCCACGTTCAACCCCACAGATCAAGGACGCGGAGTTAGATTGCAAACGCCTCAGCATCCTGCCAGGGACTGTCCCTGGGCCGCGGTGGTTCCTGCTCTTCTCTCTCGGCTGTAACCCGTGTTTTCAGCCAGGAGAGGGAGTCAAAGACAGCTGGACAAAGAGTGGGAATCCCAGGAACCCGCAGTGGGAATCGAGGCCCTTCTGCAGCACACACGATTCAGCTCCCATTTATTTCTCTGCCAAGGGTTCACCCTTCCAAAGTAGAAAATGTTTCAGTGGCACTGTACGTGGTATGCCAGCATGGAAACAAATGGAGCGTGTCACCTGCAGAGAGCTGTTCCAGGGAAGGGGAATACATTCATTCCAGGCTGTCATGGTCAAGCCCAAACCTGGGTGCAACCTGGCACGCTGGTGCCTGAAGCTGGGTCCAGTTTGGATCTGTGTGGACTGGTCCTGTTTGTGATGTTGCTCCGTGCCCTTTCCAGTAGATTTGTGGGATAAATGAGGTTGGAAGGGACCTCAGGACAGGAGATTTTGCATTGGTCCCATTTCCATTCATACAGCTCCTGGGCACAGAGACCTGCAGCACAACTGTGACAGAAGCAGCCAGGTGGGACCTGGAGTCCCAGGTGTGTGCTGTGGAGACGGGTCTGTGGCCTCACAGCTTGAAGGGATGACAGAGTTTCCTGGATCACCTGATCCACCTAATTGCTGATGTGGGAAAAGGCTTCAAAACACCAAACAGCTGGGAAATACTCAAACAGTCGCAAACAGGAATTTATGCTAAAGGTTGCAAAATCTGCTTGGAATTTGCACCTCTCAAACAAGGGAGGAAAATTTAGCAGGGAGGTGACGGTTCCAGTCCTGACTGGTTAATGGCTGCTACAAGAGGGTGTTAGGAGTGAGCAGGTGTGTTTGAAAGGAGTGACATGTCAATGAAGCTCTGTTTTGGGGAAGGGCAGGAAATAAGGGAGCATCAGTAACAATCAATTGAGAGATATGGAAAATGAAATTAAAATAAGAGCAAGAGCCTTAGGCAGGTCAGAGAGAATGATGAAGGAAAGTAGATGTGAGGATACTGCGTAATGAGGAAGAGCTGAAAGTGAAATATAATCTGGGCATAGCCCCTAAATGAAGTGACTGCCTTACCTCAATGTTTCATACATGGGGAATGTTGAACTCATGGAGAGCAGTGGGTGGTGAATGGAAGTGAAGGGGTTCAAGCATCAAGCCAAGTTCTTGGGGGAATTTGAAAATACTGCCACAAGAAATCACAGGAACTGTAGCAAGAGCTTCTGTAATTTACTCTTCCTGATGTTGGCATCCTGTGACTAGAAACCAGTAAAGGCAGAACCTGTCTATAAGGAAGTAAAAGCTAAAAACTGAAAACAAACACCCAGGAACTGACAGTCCCAGGAGATGTGATAGCTGTAGCTTGAATTTAAATTCTCCTTCCTAGAAGGAAGAGTTTTGTCCTTGTCCACTGCATCAGAAGGGAGAAGGACGTGCAGAACCATGTCCACCATGCCCACAACCCTCTGCAGCTGAGAGGAGATGAACCCCAACTCTGCCACTCCATCAGGTCCAAACCCACAGTCTTTGCAGGAGTTTACGTCAGGAGTTGTGTTGTGACCTTGGGAACCACACCTGGAGCCCCACGGGGAATCCAGCGCTTCTCATGTTCATCTCTGCTATCACATGTGATTCATACCTTTCTCAGCTCCTGGGTGCTCCCATGCTCTGCCGTTGTGATATAAATGAGTGGCTGTTGGTGTTGGTTGATATTTAATGAAGTCCATGTAATACTCTTCACTTATTTACTTATCCAATCCCAGTCTTAATACCTAGCCTGGGAAAGTTATCTTGGCTTCTTTAAGCTTCTCCTCCATTAGCAATAAACGTTTTACAGTCTTGGCAAGCTGAGGCTGAAAAGCGAGAGCATGACTTCAAACAGCACTGCTCACAGAGAAGGCTTTAAACTGATATTAAATCACTAAACTGTGCAAACATAACAGTCCTGTAATAAAGATAATCTGTGAGCAGTTCAGTCCAGGAGGGGCTCTGGTCCTTGGGTTGCAGGTGGAACCTCTGGGCCCCACAAACTACAGAACCCTTTGGGGCAACTCAGCGTCAAGAGCAGAGAGCCACTCATGCAGTGCTGGACAAGGTCTGCCTGAGTGTGAGGGCTTCTATCTCAAGCCTGAGCTGCTTCTCCTGCACCAGTGCAGCAGAATGGGAAGGGCCGTAGGGGAGCAGCAATCCCTACTAATCACCCCAGGCAGGGCCATACCAGGCTCCAGACATGGTGCCTGGCTGTGATACAATCCAACAGCTATTCCTCTGCGCTCAGAGGATGAAGTGACTAAGAAAATAGGCCCTAAATTACCATAAATATTCCACTCAAAGCCTGGAAGTGTGCATCCTCCAGGACAGGCTTCCATGCCTGCTGTCACCCTGCGTGTGCTGGCGTGAGGAGGGGATCTCACGGAGGGCAGCCTCGGTTGGGAGCAGCACACACTGCGCTGCAGGGGACCAGCCCTGCTCTGCTCGTGCCCTCCCCACGCACAGATGGCAGGCCAGACCCACATGCACAGCTATGGAAACAGGCACCAATGTGCAAATGCACACAAATCTGTAGCATCTGCTGCCAAAGCAGCTGCACACAGGCAGGCACCACCACCCAGGCACATAAAGCTGTGCTAAGGTGCTGTTAGACCCCAGAAAGCCCAGCGTGTGGTGAGACACAGACACACAGCCTTATCCAACCCAGGCTTTGAGGGAAGAGTTCCCCTCTCCTTGGCTTTACCAGCTTCAAGACCAGCAGTGTTTTTGCAAAAGCTTGGCGAGGAAAGTGCTTGGCAGGACCTCTGAATGTTTTAAATATTACAGGATTTCTGTAGTTTAATTTCATAGACTCATAGAATAACTTAGGCTGGAAGGAACCTTTAAAGGTCATCTAGACCAACGCCCAGTTTGCTCTGAACTGAGCATTTCCTCTCACTGCGTTTTGTGATGCTCTTGCACACTGGAAGGACAGCAGCTGTCTCCGAGGCAGAATGGGTCCCTGGCAGGATTAACCCTTGAAAGGGGCTGTGATGGTGCTGCCCAGGGACCTTGGCAGCTGCTCCTTGCTGCCACTCCATCGCACAGGCTGCAGCTGTCAGAGCAGTACAGTCAGGATTGCTCCTGCAAGAAACCAGTTTGTAAATGGTGGAGGATACTTTCCAGGGGCAGAATGAAGGAAGCATTGCTGGGTTGGCCTGGGTGCTCCTGCTCTTGGGGCTTTCAGCCTGGGGTTCATCAGAAGCGGGAAGGAGTGACGCAGGGCTGGGTTTTGGAGTAACCCCTGAGTGATATCTTTGCACGTCCTTGGGGTGAAGGAACGCAGCTGCATGGTGGACTGTGAGAGGAGGAGCTGCACACAAGAAGTAGTAGGATTTCAATGGAAGATTAAGAGGCTGGAATGCTGGAGCTGTCTCCGCTGCCTCCTCCATGGGCGTGCAGCACAGCAGGCCTCCCGTGTGCTCTCCCAGGTGAGAAAGTGCCACTCTAATCCCACACCTTAAAATATTGTTAAGAGAGGGCTAAAACCCACTCAGAAGCAAGGATCACAATGGTTATCCTTTATCTGTGCTGGAATGCTGTAGGTCTGAGTCAGGCATTCTGGGTTTGGCACTAAGGTTTCTCTTTGCTGCATCTGCCTCAAGCCTTTTCTCAGTGGCTTGTCCCTGCAAATCGGCTCTGAGTGGATTCTAGGATATGTGTGAACCAGGGTGCTCCGTGTCAGTGGTTAATGGTAAGTAACCCATCAGCAGGATTAATTAATAAGTGTTTTTAAGGCACAGTGATGTTTTGGAGAGTCCTGGAAAGGAACAGAGTATCATGAGTTACTTTATTGTAACGACTGTCCCGGTCAGTGAGGGGGAGCATGTCATGTTCCAGCCAGTGCTGACACCTGGGTTGGCAGCAGCAGAGAGGAATTCCTGTCTGACTTGGGATGCTTTCTGTGGTGGGTGTCTATCCAGGCATTCCCTCGGGCAGCTCTTGTGCTGTTTCTTGCCCCCAGAGCAGTTTCTAGGAGGAGCTGGGGAATCACAACAGCTCCCCCAGACCTCTCATCTGATGTGGGGTCCTCCAGGCTCACAAGGGGTCCCTGGTCTTTGTGAATCCATGGGGTCACAAGGGACTGCAGGTTCCAGCCAGGCAGAGCCACCAGCTGTGAGGGGCTGGAGTGGAGCGTGGCAGCAGAGCCCGGGGGTCTGTGTAACACATGACTGATCTCCCAGGTTAGGGGTGCCCTCGGGCCGCTGGAAGATGTTGGTCACGACCAGGCAAGCCTGGCATCACTCCAGATCCAAAGCCAGAGTAAGCCTAGGAAATACAGTTCCCAAACCACCTTCTTTCCCAGACCCAGGTTAGGCTCAGAGCTGTTCTTCCCCTGGGCTTGAACTAGGAGCACTCGGTTGGTCCCAGCAGCCTCTTCTCTCTCACAGGACACTGAACTGCAGGTCTTGACTGCAGTGGTGTTTGTGCCAAGCTCTCCTGCTCACTCTCACATAACAAAACTGACAATATATTGCCATTTTTATTGGCCTGGCTGGCAATTTTTCAGGTGCTACGAGTGTTTATGATTGTCAGGGTCACACCTCAATTCGGAATGGGGAGAGGGATTTTAAACATACCCACTCTTTACCATTCCTCCTCCAGCTTCTGTGAGTGGAAAGGACTTGTTCAGTGCGTGGCCTGAGTTCCCCAATTGGTTGGTGATATTTGCATTAAGCCCTGAGGGAACTGGCCAGCCTGGCACATGGAATTGCCTGGCTCAGCAGTGCCACGTTGCTGAGCTGTCCCTGCTGCCTCTTGGTGTTCAGGACTATCTGTGCCTGTGTGTGCACTTGTATAGTTTAATAGCAGCAATAGTTGCTTTTGTCAGAGAGGATATGCAGGCCATAAAACTTGTTTGCCTTTTTTTTCCCCCGCCTCCCACTGAGATATGAAAGCTGTGGAAAAGGCTCCAAAGCCTGCTGGCTCTTTCAGATGGAAGTTATATAAGGAATATGAAAAGAATGCATTTCATAGTGGCCAAAGGACCTAAAAATACCACTTTCACAGATCTTTGCTTGGACATCATGAAAAGATTCTGCAGCCGGAGATAGTGCTCTCCAGGAAATCATCCCTAGGCTGAGCTGCAGGCACAGAAAGCTCTTGTGTTCAAAAACAATGTAAGGGAAGTGGCATGTCGAAGGCCAATACTCAGAGCAGCCATCTCCTGTGACATGGGACATGGTGTGTGGGCTCTAGGGAACCCAGCAGGATAAAACACAGTCACGAGTGGCAAGACCAGTGTTTCAGGATGATTCCAGGCTGGAGTGACAAAAGAGGTGAGAGTTGGGATTGAGGATGCCAATAAGGGACAAGGTTGCTTCTGGGACAGTTCATGGCTTTTTTTTTCCAAGTGAGCTCAATCTAGCAATAAGAAATATCCCGTAGGAACTGCACTGATTTAAGATTAACTAGGTAAAGGGCAACCTTGATAGAGCAGTTCATGGGAAAGAGTCCAGGAGAATTTATTGCTTCAAAGATTTGATATTACATATATGGAGTTTTTAGGGCATGTACCCAGGTAAAACCAGCCATGAATCACAGCAGAGGAGTCCCAGGGGTTTTTTATTCCACGTTAAAAAGAATAAACTAACTCCTTTTCTTTCTCTTGACTGGACTAACCACTCAGTCCTCTGTGTGCTGGGATAACATGTCCTGTGACTGCCTTTGGTTCCCTTGTTCATCTGTTCAGCAGTGGTGCTGGGGCTCTGGATCATCACAGGTGCACAGGTAGTGAGGAGATGTTATTTGAGATCTGTCCTATTCTCCCAGGTCCTTCACTCGGAGTACAGACAGGCTCTAAATGCTGTCTCCACACGATCCTCAAACGCAGTCTGGATCTCATCCCTGCTGGCAGTTTTCACCAGCATGACTGTCACGGGGAAGCCACTGGATGTGCTAATGGGATGGGGAACCAGGCTGCTTCTCATCCCTTGTACCTAGGATGAGACTGCCCACCTCAATTCTCATCAGAGGCGGGAGATGGGGGAACATGAGGGCCAGCTCCTGCAGATCAGAGCTGAAAATGCTGGATGTTGTTCCTTCCCAGAGACCTAATCTTTACAGCCATCTACACCTCTCTCCCCTCTTCCTGTTCTCTTCCTGAGCATGCTACAGCTGAGCACAGGCTCCCGTGGTCAGAAAAGCAGGTCATTAAGAGCCTTCTCTAATTGCCGGTGAATTTCTTCACCTTTACAACCAGAGATAAATTGATTTCCACTTGATCATCTTACTGTGCCCCATAGGCTCAGTCTGGCTCTCAACTGCTGCCAGCAGCAGGGTGGCTGAGTTTGAACTAAAGGACAATCACCCACCCCAAAGTGCTCAGAAATTACCTTTGAAATACAAGGGGGACATAAAAATGAACATGTTTGAAATGTGAATAACATATTTTAGCTTCCTTTCCTTGGCTTTCAGAATGTGGTTACTTCAAGCCTTTAAGCTCCCCAGAATCATGAAAGCAAATATTTATTCTTCATGTTTGGTTTTTTTTTTAAATGAAAATTGGGATTGCCATTCAATCTTATGATTCCAGCACATGTGGCTTCAGGACAGACACCAGCTAGCATTGGGCTTGCCAGGAAATAGTGACAGCTGGCAACAGCATCAAACACTTGTTTGGGCTTTTTTCTCCATACACATATGCTTTGTGCTCAGAGCAACAGGGAGGTTAGCCCCTTGATTTAAAATAAATCCTCCCAGAAGAAAGAAATCCATCTGTCTGGGAAAAGTTAGAAACAATTTTTGCCTTTATTTTTCTTTTTTTTTTTCCTTTTTTTTTTTTTAATATGAATACAAACTCTTGTGAAGAAATATTCTTCTGTTTCCATTGGAAGGCAGAAACCTGCAAAACTTAATGTACAATATCGAGGAATATGTGGTGCAAATGGACCAAAAAGGATTCCCCACAAAGTATGTCTACATACAGGAAAAAGGTTGCTGCAGTTGGAAAAGACAGCCTGGTTATCACAGGGTTGGGGTTTTTTTGCATTTAATCTTCCAATTATAAATAATCAATGTGATTTACAAAATAATTTACAGAAAATGATTGGATTCATCATTGCAATAAATTACTTGGTGCGATGCCATCAGTACTGAGACCATACAATACCTCTGACACCGCCAGCACGAGGTGTTTCATTTTGCATTGGAAATCAAGGGACAGACCTCCAGCTCCTCTGGCTGAGCTGGCTCAGATTTGTCCCCACCAGAGACCTCTTGGCAGCTGTGGTTCCACCATCCTCATCCTCCCGAGAGGCCAGAGATGACTCAGGCCTGCAGTGGTGCAGGGCTCTGGGAGCTCCAGCCCTGCTGGCACTGGATGCAGGAGGGCTCCTTTCCTGGTTTCAGCTGTAAACCAAAGGTCAGATCTGCAGGGTTTTGGCACAGGCAGGCACAGAGAAACAGGGACAGGGGCAGGAGGGAGCAGAGCAGGGCGGGCAGACCCAGGGCTAGGGCAGACCCAAGGGGCTTGGGTGAGACAGGGTTATTGCTTGACCTCTGTCGCTTTTCTCTGCAGGGCTCCAGGAATTGTATTTTTGAGGTTCGTGCTCTCAAACACTCTGAGGCCTGAAGGAGTCATAACTAATTCTTATCATGTTATGAAGACCTATAAATCTGTTATCAGCCACTCACTCTAAACTGAAGGAGTGGCACTGCTCTGGAGAAGTAGATTGTATGGCATATCTTAGCATTAAAGCTGGTCTGAACTGAGATCCTGGGTCCCAGTGCTCCCAGCACTTGGGCAGCCCAAGACCTTGGTCCAATCTGTGAGGCTCAAGCTCTTCTCACCCCATAGGTCTCTCCCCTTCCTACATCTTTCCCCCACTTCCTTCCAATATGCATCCAGCGGTTGTCTTCTGACTGCTGAGAAGCAGTAGTTGGGCCAGTGATATTTTGGGCAGTGCTACCAGCCTATAAAGGGGTGACCCCATCCCATTAGCTGAAATCTCTGGAATCCCATGGTTCCTCAAATTCCCAGGAGGCAGTGAGTGGTGCAAGGGAAGGGCTTGGCAGTGGTTGCCTCTCTGAGCATTGTGGTGAGTACAGGCATGGCACAGAAATAACAAAACCCCTCAAGAGGCAGAGGGATCCAAATAGTGGAGTATCTTGGTGGGCCAGACTTTGCCCCAGCATCAGCTGAAAAGATCTGTTAGACCTGGCTAGGGGGCTCAGTGTGCTGGAGGGTGACACCACGCGAAGACCTGGGACTAGCCAAGGCTGAGGAGCAGTTCTGGCAGTGCTGCCTGGGCAAACCCCGTGTGCGTCACCTGCAGTGATGCTCCTGGGGGAGCTTCCACCTCCACCAAGTCTGGCTGGACTGGGGACTGCCAGGGGGGCCGGCACAGCTGTGGGAAGGAAGCCCTCCACTCCCATGGCACAGAGAATTGCTCGTTCACAGGGTCTGGTGTGTGCTGAACCAATGCTGAGGTGGCAGTGGGGCAACAGCCTGTCCCCAGCCAGTCACTGTGACCTCCCCACAGAGGGAGGCAGGAATGTGGCCCTCCTTACAAGGACTGAGGGTTTCAGCAAGGCTTCAGCCTTAGTTCTGGGACTCTGGGGCTGCCCGTGGCACATGCTGTCCGTAGCTGCAGGAAGACAGCTTCTGGTGGTGGTCAGTCCAATAAGCAAGTCCGTGTGTTCGTGCCCAGGGACCTCTGGATGGCTTCTCGTTTCACAGTGGCAGAGTCAGTTCGGGCTTTTCTCTCACACAGTCTTCCGAAGGAGGCCGGCTGGTGCACGGGTCGCTAGATGACCTCCTGTTTCGTGATGGCAGGCTGTGGGATGGACGTGGGCTGCTTTGCCACGGTCGCAATGGCTCCAGGCAGCAGCTTGTACTGCTCTGGTCCTGAGCCCGCGGGTGGAGAAGGCTGTGGAGTTTCTGGAGTAGCTGAAGAGAGAGAAACCAAATTAGAAGAGGGCCTCACGAACCTGACAGCACTGGGATCTGTCCTCAGTCATGCAGGGTTCAGGTGTCAGCACAGCAGAGGCTCTTGAGGGCTTGTGTGTTTGCTGTAGGGCAGCCCAGACACACAGGCATGGTTTGATGCCCCAGGAGAACCACAATTACCAACATCAAATGAGGAGAGCAGCTGACGTTTTGACCTGTACTAACCACTTTTTTGGTCAGCCAAGGTCATCTCAGCACAAGGTCCCCAGTGGTGGCCCCATGTGGTGGGCCAGATTCTCCTGTGTTTTTGCAGAGGACAAACTGAGGTGTGTCTGAACCACTCAAGGGAAGGGGAGCCTTTCCACTGATTTCACTAAGCTCTGGATGGGATCATTCATCCCTTAAGGGCTATGCAAAAGTTACAGTCTGCCAAGGAGTATCTTGTTGAATCAGTTAGTCTGGCCTAATCTAATCTAACCCACCCTTCTGTTTGTCTTTCCCTCCGTTCTGCATAGGAATTTCTCACACGCTCATTACCAGAGACTTTGTCTTGCTTGCGAATTTCCTTGCAAGGTAGAAACTACCTCCACAGGCACACTGGAAAGCTCCTGGTTTCTCCCGGGAGCTCTCTGTCTCCCTGGATATACTCACACATCTGCCCGTTGTGCATCTGAGGAGGCATTGTGTTGGCCACAATGACGTTTGTTCCCAGGTTCTCCTGGATCAGATGAGGGTGCAGGGGGTGGTGGGCGTGCGGTGTTTCACTTGCTGAGCCTAAGAACATGCATAAGACATTAATTGTGGCATTAACTGCCACAATGGCAGAAGGAGACAGTTCAGATGGGCAGACCCACTGCACCCAGGTGTCCAAGGCCTTGTGCATGATCAGCTGGTGCACAGGTGACTGGAGCACACCCTTCCCTTTTTCCTCCACGGATGCCTTGAGCTAACTAACCCCTGCCTGCTGCCTGCACGTCCTCTTATACAGGATTATATTCCTGAGTCACACCTCCACGTAAAGAATAACACAGTGGGAACTTTTCATTTTGTTTTGTCCCATTGGATGCTCCCACTAGAAAATCTAGGATGTTCTTTCAGCCTGAGCTTTCAGACCTTTTTGTTTTGATGAGTCCCTTCAGACAGAGGAGGATTGGTGAAATTCCTGCCTGGTAGGAGTCTGGGGGGTGCACGGCAAAGCTTGTCCATGTGCAGAGGGCTGGGGATGCCTCTCTGTAAATAGAGGCACAGCTAATGCATCTCTTTAGGTGAGGAGACGTAGAGGACCCTTGGTTACCCCTGTCAAGGACAGGGTAGATGATTTTGTGTGAGTCAAGGGCTGACCTGCAGACTGGCTATCTCTAACTTTTCCAGATAGGAAGTAGTGACTAAGGAGGTTCTCAAGGGTACAATAATCAGGAACACTGAGAGGCCTCTTGTCAGACCCTCAAGTACTCACCTCCCAGCAGCATCTCCTGCAGCAGGTTGTCAATCTTAGCCATGCCAAAGAGCTTGACGAACTGGATCTGCTCTATCATCTGCCAGGTGATGCTCTGCAGCACGGGCAGCAGCAGCAGCAGCTCCCCGAAGCGGCCCCGCGAGTCGTACTGCCGGTCGTTGATGTAATCCTCCAGGCTCACCTGCACCTGGTACCGCATCCGCTTGATCTTGGACGGGTCGCTCAGTCCCTTGGCATCTGCAACAACCCACACAGCAAACTCACCAGGCTGCTTCCCTGGAGCTGCCTGTGACAGCATGAAGTCTGGGCACAGCCCGAGGCGGGCTGCCTCTGATTGCCCATCATCTGCTGTGATGGACAATTTTTCTCTTCTTAGACTGACCTCTCCCCTCCCTCTAAGAACAGTTTGGCCCAGGCAGGAGACCAGGCAGCATTCCCACCACTCAGGACCAGTGTTAGCATAACCCAGACTAGTCCCCTCTGATGGTAACCCTCAGCAAGCTGGGGCATACCTGGGTCAAAGAAGATGATGGCTTTCAAGCAGGCATATTCATTGTCATCTATCTGCAGCTCCTGGAAGGGGAGGACCAGCTCGTCCAGGATGCGGATGGCCACACGGTTCACCTCCACCAGCTCAGGGCAGTTCCGTGGGATGATGTGATCGTTTCCTTCAGACAAGCAGCACAGAGATCATCACCTTGTCATTGCTCAAGGCTTATCCGGGGTGACAAGGAGTTCAAAATGCAGGTAACTAATGCTGAGATAATTCTGGGAGTGGAAGAATTAAGAAGTTCCTCCTTCAGCCCCTACCCTGTCTCAGAACACCAGAAATTATGATCTGTGTTGCCAGAGCAGCTTCTCATTATATAGGAGCCACTCAAGTGAGGAACAGCTGACCAAGGAGTGAGAGCTTTTTTCTCAATCCCACAGCAGCCTGCTTACGCAAACCTGGGGGTGCACCACGAATGTCCACAGTCCCCAACTTTGCCACACATCGTGGCCTTGATGTCAATGTCAGCCAGGCCTAGCTGTGCCCAAAGGTTATGCTGGGCTTGCTAAAATACAGAACAGCTCAAGCCACCACCGTGCAAAAAGGATGTCCACAAACACTGAACCACCCTCTCCTTCACCCCAGCAGGGAAGCGTCACAGCAGCAGATGGGCTGGGAGCAGAAGTGCAGTTTTTACCTAGCAGCAAGACATCCTTGAACACCATGGACCTCTTGGCAGCTCCCAGTAACAGATGCTCCCCTGCATGTGCACGAAGCAGTGCTACCTGCAAGGGCAAGGAAAAGTTATTTGGGTGATGCAGAGACTGAAACAAGGCTGTGATTTCATGTAAGCAAGAGGGAAAGCTCGGCATTCCTGTACTGCACTCAAGGATGGGGAGTGAGGGCCCCTCTTCAGTCACAGGCAGAGAAAGAGATCAAAAAATGGTCTGTGCTAAACCAGTTATAAATCCAGCAGAACCAGCAGATAGTAGACAGCACCTGAAATATCCCATATTCAGGACACATGTAATGAGCAAGACCAAGCTAGACTCTCCTAGGACCTCCCACCCGTGTGGGACACGTTCCCAGTGGGCTGTCTGCAGACAACTCCTTCCAAGTGCAGAACCAGGGACCACACTCCATCCTGTGAAGTGGGGAGAAGTACAATCCCCTGCTGTTGGACAGCTGCTGTCCCTCTGGGCTGTGTCCACCTCCCACTGAAATTGCACTCATGGGGACCCATGTCCAGCTGGCCAGTGGGGTCATTCACCCCCTCCACAGCCACAGGAACTGGGGACAGGGAAGCCAAAGGGATGTTTTTCTCCCCTGATGTTAATGATTGAAGTGTTTCATTTTACACCCTCCAGTGGCTCCTGAGAATGTTCTGAATCTTTTGCCCTACTTCAGTTAAAAATTTCAGAGATTTAGGCAGAAAGAGAAGTTAACGATTGGACATCCTGACTCAGAGGCTTCTTAATGTCCAGCCAGGAGCTTCTGCTGGAGAAAACAATCATTAAACATTAATAGAAAAATGCTGAAAAGTATGTCCTGATGGGAATGGTCCCCTTTTCCAGTGTGTTATCCTCAGCATCTGTCAAAGCCAAGAGAAGTCTTACCCTACCAGAAATGCCAGGAGAATGTATCACACATAGAAGAGAGCTCTGGTTAGGAAAGATGCTGATGTTTAGGAGAGGGTTTTTTTAGTTGGTTTGTTGTTGGTTTTTTTTCAGATGGTTAAAAAAGTTATGCAAAATAAACTGAGTGGAGATCCTTGCAAAAAGACTGCGCACACATGATACTGGGGACTCTTTATCTAGATGCCAAAATCTAGCCTCTCTCTATCGCTGTCCAAACATGGGTGGATATGTTAGCTGAGCTGCTTGGAATTACCAGAGCTGCACAAAACTGAGCTTTCCTACCTGACGAAACTTTGACAAGGAAAAAAACTGCAAGTCCCAGGGGAGAGCAAAGCTCTCACCTAGAAATTTCCTGTCTAATGCAAATTCAAGAAGGTTCAGTTTGTAACCACCTTTTTTTTGTGTCCATAAAATTTGCTTGTTTGAGCAGGGTTAAAGCTAATTCCTTCAACAAGGCAAAACCATCTCATTTGGTATTTGTTCTTGCAGTGATGAACCTGAGATCCATCATTCCATTGTGAACTAGGATAAATATACAGTTGTAACACAGCAAAGCAGAACTTGAACTTTGAGATGAAATGACTTTGCCCCACCAAACATGGTAATTTTGACATTTTGGTGCAGAAGGAGAATGAGGAGTTGGGTATGATCTTTTCTACAAAAGGAGATCTATTTCATGCCTGTGAAGCAGCCTCTCCCTTGTGGGAAGGCAGAGTTCAGACTGTGTCATCTGCACGTTTTGTTTTCTCCTTTGAGGAATTTTGCAGCCCCACAATTGTAAAATGAGCTCATGTGGAAGTTGCTGTAGTTTGCAGTTATTGGCCAGGTTTAGGGCCTCTGTTCCAAATGGCACAAGGATATGATGGGTTGTGCAGAGCTGCCCCACATCTGTGCTGGGCTGCAGCCTGTTTGCTGTGTAAATAGTTTGCCATTGGAGTCCATTTTGGTTTCCATAATTTATGAATTGTATTTTCCTGAGCAATTTAACAGATTTCTTACAGTTTTAAGCAATTTAGCACTTGCACACAATAGAAAAGAAGGAAACATGCTCCCATTTTAAGAGCATTGAATTCCCCAGAGCTCTGGGTGCTGGTGGGTGGTTAGTAAAAAGCTCATATTCAGGATTTAGGGGGTTTTGATCAGCTAGATGGATACTCTCAACTGGATATCCTTTTTCTTCATTATATAAAAATTACCTCTAGGTCAACAGGGCTGGAGACTGGTCCTATCTGAAGAGAACACATGCTGGTTTAGTGATTGTACACTGGGCAGACTGGAAATACCTTCCTACCTGTGACAGGACCTGTGCTGGCCCTGCCAGAAGTTCCGTCCCAGCCACACGTGCTGTTCAAGGCTGGGCACACATCATGTCCTTCAACACCTGTTGCAAACCTCTGAAATTTAGATTTACATGGGAGGCCTCTCCTTGTACCTCTCTGAGGCTGCCTGAGATCCTGCAGTGCAGTTCTACAGAGGACACCAAACCCACTGTGCTCATCTTCGTTAGGGAACCCGCAAATGCCATTTTAGTGATTTCTGTTAAATGCAGATATATTCTTGCTTTTTAATCCTGGAAAAAGATTTTCTACTGCCTTGGGAGCAAACTAGTGTTTAGCTTCAAAATTCCACGCTGGAAGCGTGGATACAAACATACCCCTAGGCAGGAAGCAGAAAGAGACAGGCAGATTTTAAGTTTTGGGCAGACCTTAGGCCAGAAATCTGTCCTGCTAATTCTGATTACCCCAAGCATTTGTATAGCACTTCAGGTTTTCAAAGTGCTGCACAAACTATAATTAATAAATGACTGGCTGACCCCAAAATGCTCATCTGATAATGGACCTAACTGGAGCTCGGTGTTATCTGGCTGTGCTCATTGGCTGATTAGCAGCACATGCAAGTGGCCTGTGCTGGCATTGTATGGATGCCTGGCCTGTGCTGGCATTGTATGGATGCTGTTCCCAATCAGCTGCAGCAGCCAGGATAACAGAGTGCACAATGAGCATTTTCTTTGAAGGTCTCAGCTGGCTTTGGCTCCTCGCTGCCTTTGCCAGGGCAGAGCGAGGTGGGGTGGATGGGGGGACCTTGCCTGGTCATCCAGGGGCAGCTCACAGAACGGGGGGATGTACTTGGCCCACTCCACCAGCACCAGCAGCTGCTGCTTCATGGACTCACACACGTCGGAAATATTAGCAATCTTCTTCCCTCGGATGTCTCCGTTCATCACAGGAACCGGGGATGATATCTGGAAGGAGAGAAGAGATCCTTCAGCTTCCAGTGCCACAGAGGAAACACAGAGAGGAAAATCCCCGGCCCTTGGGTTGTGTTGATGCAGACTCCTGAACTGACAACTACTTTTTTTCTGTTGCACACACCCAGCTCCCAGAATAGGTGACCCAGCAAGACTCATTTAAACTGAGATCGGCTTTGGGATCTGTGAACATGAAACGCTGCAGAGCAGAGGCTGTGGATCATCTTGATAAACTGTAACGCCTCGAATAGACTGGAAAGCACAGAAGAAACATTCCTAAAGCCAGGATCTTCCTCCCACTGAAAAAATGTGCTCAGTCAAGATCCAGGAGAGAGCAGAGGGTCTTGCATGGCAGTCAGCCTCACCAGTAGAAAGGACACATCCACCCAGTGCTGCTGCACAAGCTACTTGGTCCCACCAAAGTGCAGAGAACTGTTCCCCCTTCCACCCTGCTGCAGAGCCAGTGCTTGGCCAGAGCTGCTTTCCACAGGAGGCAAGCAGGCTCTGTTCCTCTCCTGAGTCATCATGAGCACACCAGGCCACAGCTTTCCAGGTCTGGCATTGCTTGCTGTGAGCACGAGGTCATTAGGATTTGACATCACCCACTTTGAATAGCTGAAGACAGACTTTAAACATAACACTCTCCTACGTCTCGCTGGCTTTTAGGTCCTTTTGGCAAAACTGGGCAAGTGCAAACATGCCCACAACACAGGTCACGTTTGTTACACAGCAAATTATTTGTGATTGCAGAGACAACTGGGGCCATTTCATTTGCAAAGGACGAAGCTGACAACTCTGCAAGTACTGTCACACAGAGCTGGACAGAACATCTCCCCCAAACCAGGCATCCAACCTCCTGCCTGGTTCTCATGCGTAGCTGCTCACCAAGGTCATCTACAAATTTGCCCTTAGTCACTACTTTATCCTCATGCTTCTGTAAGCAATTAACTCAACCCCATCACTGCCCTCTACCTGCCCTCTGTGCTCTTGTACAACATCAGCTCTTCCTGTCCTATATCTGCCAGCATTTTCGTCTTGGACCCTGCCAGCTTCCCCAAGGAAATGGAATTCAAATACCACCTGCATTTTTTTTTTCCAGGTTGCATTACCTGGAGGCTTTCCAGCTCACCAGCTATTATTGAATAAATAAGATTGTAAAAATCTCACCATGTATTACCCTAATCAGAGGGCCCGGAAGGCTTAGCAAATAAATAAAGACCTCTGAGTGAGTGACCCTAGATCTTGGAGAAAGCAGCTCCTCAGCAGTATCTTGTGCTAATTAGCCAGGCACATAAAAGTTACCAATTACCGTGCTGGAGCCTGCCTTGTTTAATGAGTCTCTCTGTGCTCTGTGGGAGAGCAGGAGGTCCCCTGGATTTGTCGATGGTTGTAGTTGTTATCAGGAGACCCTGCTTACATGTGATGGCACTGCAGGACTCTGAGCCCCGGAAATGTCCTTTCCCTGTAGATTTGGTGACTCGAGACTCCATTATCTCACACCTCTGGGAGCAGAATCAATCTTATTTTTATAGGGTATATAAATATATTAGGGCCTGCATAGGATAAGGTGAGATGTGGGATGAGATTGGGTACGCTTTTTGTGTACAAGATTGGCCCTTGGCCCTTCTGGCAAATCCCCTCCTTGGGGAAGTGGACCTTACAGCCTGAGCTTAATGTGGAGCCCAGAGCACAGCACGTCCTGTCCTGGAGCATCTCCCAGGGCAGCCTTCAGGGTCGTATGACCTTTGAAGCAGCATGGACTGCCAACTCAGCCCCCTGTTTGTCTTCCCCAGGACACAGCATGCTGTTCTCCCCAGCTCCTGTGAAGAGTGGCAGCTCCTGCCTCCAGCGCAGCTCCATCCTCATCACTTGTTCTCACAGAGAAACCCTCCCCGCAGGCTGTGTGTGCCCATCCTGTCCTGTGTCCTCCCAGAGAGTGCTGAGCTGTGTACACCACTTGCAGTATCCAGTCTCTTAAATCAGAGTCATCTTTTCAAGGTGAATGCTCTAGGAACTTAATCTTGGCTGTACGCTAGTGGAAAAAGGGAATTTCAAGCAAGCACTGGAAAAGGTATCTGCACAAAACAAGCAGGAAACCAATTCTTCGTGAAACTGTGCAGGAATCCAAAGTTCCTAACAGCCCATGGGGAAGGGAGGCTGCTCATACAAGGCCAGCCCCTCGCGGGCTTAGGCAGCCAGAGCTCTTTGGATTGCAATGATTCTACCCTATTTTCTTCCAGCAGGCTCTCCAGCCTTCCTGTGTCCCATTAAAGCAGAACAAATCACTGCATATTGTTACAACTGAGTTCTGAACTAAGGAGATTTAGAGGGATGGTTTCAGGTAACAAATTATTTTTGAAAAATCAGTGTTGAGTTGGCAGATAAGTTACTTAGAAAAGAGGTGATAATTTGAAGACTCAGCTGTTAAATACTCAGCTGGCTCCACAAGCCAGGTAGTGCCTGATGCTTTTGTATTTGCTGAAGAAGAAAGAAGAGGTACCTGCTGTGCCAGGGCTTCTGCGTGCAGGAGGGCATTGATGGAGGGCAGGCTGCTGTCCTCGTAGCTTGATCTGCGGGTGCTGATTCGGTCCCGTTCATTTTGTACAGCTGCAAGAGAGGATTTTGGCTGAGCTACAGGTCGTTCATGGCAATGCACACCGAAATCTAGCACAGACTTTTGGCGTTCCCCTTCCTTAGCTGCAGTTTCCCAGCTTCCCTGCCAGGCAGGGTGGAGGTGCAGCTGTGTCTGGTTTGTGATAGGATGCCAGCGAGAGCTGACTACATCTGGTGGTTCTGATTTCTTATTTGCTTTATTAGACTTTCCAGGGATGGGGTCGATTCACAACCCAAACACCTGTAGAGTTCAGAGGGGAAAATTTCCTGTCAAAGGATCTGAGTTTTTTGATCTCATGATATGGGCTCTGAAATGGTGGCCATGCTGATGTATGCAGCCCAAAGCTGATGTGTGAAATGGAGGAGTCTCTGCAAGGTTTCCTTGCCCACATGACTCCTGTGAGCTCCATTCAGAAAGCTGTTGCACTGGGTAGGTGCATTTGGAAAACTTCTGTCTAAGCTACAATAAGGAAGGAAGCACAGAACTGCTCCTGCTTATCCATCCAGAGCAAAAGGGCTCTCTCATACCTTATTGTAAAAGCATCCCAGGACAGGTTTGACCTCAGCGTGCCTCCCGGTTTGGTCTAGTCTTGAGAGCCTGGGCTTTGAGGGGTAGGGTTTGCCTGTCTGTCTGTCACGAGGCCTGGGCTGGCCGTAAGTCACCCTGGCCACGCCACTCAAAGCCATCTGCTCAAATAAGCTATTGATCTCATGGCAGGGGAAACAGCACAGTCCCTGCCTTAGGCTGGTGTCTCTCTGGATTGATACGCTCTCGATGTATAAATCCACCTGATAAAAAGCAATAATGAGGCTGGGCCAGGAGAAAAGCCCTGCAGTCAGCGGCTGTAAATAGGAGCTCTCAAGGTTATGCTGCTTGTTATCAGTAGCAGGCCCCCGAGTTCAGTCACGCCATGATGTTTTCCAAATGTTTGCTCAGTATTAGCTGGTCATGCACCTAATGTAACTTCTATTGAATATTAACAGACAACAGCACAGCTCTGGGCAGGGGATGAGCAGACGCCGCGTGGAGAGGAGGATTCCTATATTCTTCAGGAAAAGTCAAGAAAAGTCGCTTGCGATACCGCATCCCCTTTTACAGGGAATAAATGCTCCCGCTCAGAGGTCTTCCTGCAGCCAGGTACCCCTGGTACTTCCCTGTTGTCTTCAAGGACCCTTTTACTCCAGAGTTTCTCCTTGAGGCAGTGGGAACTGGGAGGAGCACAGGGTTTAATTTCTCTGCATGGAACAACAGGGCCAAGTGCCTCCTGGTTTTCCCTTTTCAGACATGAGTGGGGTGAGCTCTGCAGGATGCTGGGCAGCTGCTCTGCTCCTGGCAGCTTGTCCCTCCACCAACAGGACCACCAGCAGTGGATTTCCTGCTATTCCTGAGAAGCAGGGCTAAACGGGAGAATCCTTCCATGGGGACCTGTAAGGGCTGCAGAGACAGGGAGATAGGGAAGCTGGGGGGTGTGAGTGTGGGCCATGTAGGGATATATCCACTCTTTTCATACCGTTAAATAGCAAAAATGCTGCACTTTACTCTGGATCCTTTCTGCTGTGGCTGAAACTAAACTAAACTCTCCGCCTCTCTGCAGAGGGTCAGCAAGAACCTATATATCTATTAGGGAAAAAAGGTGCAAAATGTCAGTGGGACTTTTGCTAGACTCACCCATCCAGCTGTGGATTTTGTGGTCACTCTGGCACAACAGCACTTGGAACAGTTTTACTGAAGCGTTTCCAGATTTCCAGGCCTTCTCTGAAGTTTTTACTCCTCAGTGATGTGGAGAAGCATTCCCAAACCCCTCCAATGGACTGGCTATGTGGGAGCGCAGGTGATGTGTATGTCAGTGTGAGCACGAGTGAGCTGAAGAGCCCTGGGTGTGATTTGTGTGACAAGCACAGGCAGTTCTGAGACACAGGCATGGACTCCCCCTAAATCCCCCTGTGGTGGGGGTCAGGATCTGTGCCCAGGAGAGCACTGTGCAGGGAAGACAGGGCTGAGGTGGCTGGGCAAGTGTGCACCTGGCAGGGACCAGCCTTGGGCTGCAAGGGCTGCCTCAAACATACGCGGCCAGCGTCAGTGATTGCTGCTGGAGGAAAGCCACACTGTCACCCACCTTCCTTCTTCATTCCTGCTCGGAAGCACTTCTTAAGCCTGCAGTACCGGCACTGGTTTCTTTTGTCTTTGTCTACCACACACTGCCTGTTAAACCTGGGAAGAAAGAAAGAAAGACAGGTGTGAGGAGCAGCAAGACTGAGCCTGAAGGCAGGACAAGACAGAGCCCCAAGCTCTAAGACATGCTCAGAGCAGGTTCCCAGAGGCTCACCCTGAGAAAGGAGCCCCAGTCTGTGATTTTTCCACTCTTGCTTTAGCCTGTGGTTTCTTTTTTGCACTGAACATCTCAGCTCTCCCCTCTACCTCTGGATGTTCAATAAGGACAGACTAGAACTGAATCACGTGCAGGAGCGCAAGCTGCTGGTCTTACTCAGTAACCATTAGGGACAGGATGCCTATAGTGGACTAACAAACCCCAGGGAAGTTAAAAGTGTGATCTAGGAGGGTCAGAACCAACTCGGAAGCTGCTGTTGTAGGTTAGATCCCAGTAGAATGGAGGAAGAATGCCTTTATTCTGAATTTTAAAAAGAGGTGGAAGGTTGTAGTAGCCCAATTGTGAGGTTAAGAAGTCAGTTTATGTCCCTGCATCTCTCCAGGGCTGTGTCTGGGATTCTCAGAGGTTGTTTCTGACCTCTGGACAGCATTGCTGGTGTGCAAACTGCTCTGCTCCCACTTGCACTTCAGAGAGGACTCGGGAATCAACCAGCTCCTTCCCTCCAAGCTTGTGTCACCAAATTCTCTGCGCATGGTGGGGAAAACACTGATCTCCCATGTGTGTGATTCATGAGCCTGGTGGCCACTTGCAGCATGAATTTCATTTGCAAATTTGCTCTAATTTACAGCAGATTGATCCAGCTTGCAGAGTAAAGACAAAGGAATACAGAGCTGGAAAAGGGCTCCCAGCCATGCTGAATTCCGTAGCTTTTTAAAAGGCTTCCTTCTGCTGTGCTTTTTAAAGCCTCCAAGCTATGATTTGCCCAAAAGGATGCCCGAAAGCGGCTTTTAAAATATTCCTGTAGTACATATAAAAACCTCAGCCTCCAAGAACTGGGCACCTTGGCTTTTCTGATGGAGTTGTGGGGAGGGGGCTCCCTGGGCAGCCACGTTAAATAACCCTGGGGTGCAAATGATGAAGTGCTTCACAGGCACTCATAAACCTGGGGCTTCCTTCTGTCACTCAGATTTTAGAGTCATGTTGCTCTTCATGTTCTCCAAGTGGCTGTCAGGCCATCAGGAGTAACTGACTCAAAAAGCCCAAGGGATTTAGACATTGTGAACTGAGGATTCTTCAGTTTCCTCTGTGACTCTCTACATGTGGGTTGCTCAAAGCCAGCAGCAAGCAGGTCACAGCTGCTGATGGCACAGGAGAGCCATGGGCTACCACCAGTAGCACGAGGTGCAGTGCATGAGTTTCAGGAGCAACACAAGTGCCTCATCCTCAGATAAGTGCATGTTATGCTGCCCCTCACGGTACTCCTCAGGTGTTCTTGTATCATGCAACAGGCAGTGACAGCATTTTAGGTGGATGGCAGGCACACTTCCATCTCGTGATGGAGAAGGATTGCCCCCAGGGAGTGAGCAAGGTTTGTGCTGCACTCAGAGCGCTGAGTAGTGAGGTGCTAAGTCCCTCAAATAGGGCTTCTCCCCTGGCATCTTGCTGCTTGCTGGCCACATCCATGGTTGGCCATATCCATTTGCAAGAACATGTGCTTGGCCCCTAAAGTATGGGGCAAGACCTCTCAGGGTCTTCACCCAGTGATCAGTGGAGGGCAGTCCCAAAGTCAGGGCAGTCACTGACCCCTCCCAGCTGAGGGCTGAGGTGAGGGAAAGTGGAGGAGGACGGAGGGAGGATGAGGAGGATGAAGGGCCATGCTGCTGCACTTTGAGGGCTTTGCCACTGAGCTGCGAGGGGCGGTTCTGTCTGAGCCGTGGCTCTCTGTGCGCTCTGTCCTTACCTGCAGGAGTACATGTGGTTCTTGCGGACGCTCCTCCTGAAGAAGCCCTTGCAGCCGTCGCAGCTGGAAGCGCCATAGTGCTTCCCCGTGGCGCGGTCCCCGCAGATGGCGCACAGCGCGCTCACCCCGATGCTGCTGGAGGTGTTGAGGTTGGCCGCTTCTGATGGAGACGTGTCTGCTTGGGGAAGGACGCAGCAAGAAGAAGACGGTGAGACAGCCAGCTAACATTTCCTAACTCAGCTACCAGTGAGAGACTTCTGGAGAAACCAGGCAGCTGCAGCCAGTCAGAGAGGTGTGTAAAGAGAAGTGGGTGCCCTCAGTGCTTAAGTAATTGCATTTTGGGTGCACTAAAACTTCCTGTATTCCATGGTGAGACCCCTTTTCCCAAAGGCCTGGCTGCAGCAATGCCTTCAGATAAAGTGGAAGCCCATTTGCAGGAGTCACAGGGCAGAGCCAAAATTCCTCGGGGATTTGCACACACTTTGGGCTGCAGTAGCGTGGCCAGAGAAAAAGCTGATGCAGAGTTAAAGCTGAGGTATTACAGCTCAGGGTGAGCAGCTCATTTCCTAGGGAGGTGTTCGTTATAGCACTGAAAGAGCCCAGGACAGCCCTGAGCAGATGAGGTGACCAGTTCCCTGCTCCAGGCATGGAGCTCCAGCCTGCACAGCCCTTCTTTGGGAGAACAAGACTTCAGATAAATAACAAACTCAAATGACTTCAGCTGGAAAACTCATGTAGGCAAAGGCTACCCATGCAAGGAAGGACTGATTAAAGAAAAAAAGTGGCACTCTAGCATGGGGAAGGCTGTAGGCTGGGTATCTTTCAGAGTCTGATAGGATCACAGTGGACATCGATTTGTCTTGCAGTCCTTACAGACCAAGGGGGACTGGGACTTGCAGGGCTTTTTTTGGAGGATAGGGAATTGCAGCAGCCTCGGGAGGAAAGGACATCTGAAAGGCTAAAAACCATACAAGGGCTGCACTAAACCCCTCCAGCAAGCCAAACAAACCTCAAGGCTGAAGGGATCAGCCCTTAATTCAGTTGATCTAATTGTCCCCTCCCATGTACGTTTTTCTGTATCGGCACAGGCACATCCCCCTGCCTCAGTGGAAATGCCAGTCACAAATCATACCCAGGATCTACAAAGCCATAGAAACCTGCTGGGATTTTTTAATGCTTGGGTCTATTAGTCCCTGATTTCTGGGTTTTTATAGCGACTCAGTTAAGTCTCACCCCGGAAGGGCCACAGCTGCTCCCTCTTGGCACCCAGCAGAAAGGCTGCTCCCCATGGTAGCCCAGCTGTGGGTGCTGGGGAGGCCAAGGCAAGTCTGGCTGGGGCAGGGCTGCATTTTTAGCTTCTATTTTGCAGAGAAAGGGGTATTCCAGCAGGTGCTGCACATCCTGCTCATGCCACCGCTCAGCAGGAATAACTGGCACAGAACCAGCAGTGAGCGAGCACAGGAGTTCTTGAGCCTTCCCTACCTCTGGCAGCATCTTTCATTTCCCTGCCTGCTTTCTGTCTTTCCAGTGCCTCGTGTCCCTCCTATATTTCTTTCTGAGTCAGTTTGCTGCCTCTCTGTGTCCTTGCCTGGCACACCCTGTCACGCAGCTACAGCAATACCAGTGCAAAGCTCCTGTCTCCACTCCCAAAGCCCTGAGCTTTCCCAAGGCTATCCTGGCTGTCTCTTGTCCCTGTGACCAGCTTGCCTCTGAAAACATCTTTCCTTCATACATATCCTGAGGGCTGAGCTGGATGCAGGTCACTCCAGAAGGAAAGTCAAAATCCCAGTTTCAGCTAAACATAAGACTTAGATGTGAGAGGAAGAGCTGATCTGCCTGTAATCCCATTACTTGTGTATCTGTGACAGCCCAGATAAATCCCTTTTTAGCAATCTATCATGCTGTAATCAGATGAACATAGAACAGGAAAAACTGGCACTCTTATCGAAGAAATTGCAACATCTCAGTCTAATAGTCAACAACAATGCAATTATTGCCTAATGGATAATTTTCCAATTAAGTTTATTTTGCCAAATATGTGCCAAAAATGTGAGCTCTGGCTGCTGCAATCAAGTGGTTAAGGTAAATGGAGGAAAGAAAAAAATCTGACTTTGAGACCTTGCAGCTGAGCCTTATGTTAGGACAGGAGCTGCTCAAGTGGTCCCTGAGCCTGTCTGAACATGGGATGCATTTTGCCTGTGAGAGGCAAACTTGGTCCCTGCTCAGCAGCTGCCCTGGGGCTGGAGCTGCAGAGCTGTGCAGGGCAGTGGCTGGGCTCTGATGTGGTCCTTGGCCAGAAAAAGAGGCACAGGTTGTGCAGTGGAGGTCCTGCAGGAGTTATGTCCTCCAGGGCAGCTGCTGCAGTGCCAAAACAGCCCTGGAAGCAAGGGCTGTCCCTGGCCTGGAGCTGGGCCCAGGAGGAGAGGAGTCGGTGCTGCCCACCCCAGCTCATCCACCCCTGGACTATCACAGCACACTGGATCTTGTCATAGGAAATTGTCCTGTCCCCCTGCTCCATGGAGCCCTCGGCCCGGGGTTGGCAAATCCCAGCCCCCTGTGCAGAGGCTTGCTGGATGGGAGAGGGCCACGGAGAGGGAGCAAGGCCTGGGCTTGTCTCGGAGTGTCCACACGGACATCAGCAGAGCCAAGGGAGTGACTTTTGGCCCCAAGGCACCTGAACGGGTGGGACCAGCCCCCAGGAGTGGAGAAGGGGCTCGGACCCAGAGTGGCGGGGGGTTATTGCACAGCAGAGTCACTTTGGCACCACGGTGTTACATCCATGACAGAGCAGAGCCATAACCCAGGGAAGACCCACACAGGCTGTGATGGAAGAGTCCACACCACCAGCACAGCCCTTCTGGGACAGGGGTGTCCAGCAGAGCCCCAGGGACACAACACATGGGAGGAAAGGCCACTGACTGTGGCTTCGTTTAGTCATTAACCTCATATTTAGAGAGACTTTATGGAGAGGAATCTCTTGTTATCTCTGAGCATTTAATCACCAAGACTCTTTTGTCTCCAAATGGATGGGCCAGCGTTGTGAATTCTGGAGGGTTAGGTGTGATGCTACCCTCCTGAAGTGATGGGAAAGTTTGTCTGTCCTCTCAAGGTCCCCTTGTCCCTCTTAGTGGAGGCTGAGCCAGGAAAGGGGATGCCACCCCACACCCCAGCGCTGCACCAGGGAAGGGCTGTGGCCTCACAGCAGCTGCCTCGGCAGCGCCTAAATCACTTCTGATAGTGATTTTCACCCTTACCAGGTGCTAAATGCCTTTCTGCTCCAGGAAAACCTAACTCCAGCTCCTGGCTCTCGGCTCTGGAGACGCAGGGTCAGTTGTCTGTCTGGTGAACCATCAACAGCACTTCACTCAGACATTTCTGGCTGGGGTCTGGGACACCCCCCCCGTGGCGAGCCCCAGCCCCGTTCCCTGGGCTGAATGTCTGGTGGGGACCTCTCATTGCACCCAGCTCCTGGTGTGTGGGAGCTCCTGCTCCCAAGGGCTCTGGGCTGCACGACACCATCCCTCCTGTACCAAACACAGCTCTGCTCTCCCCACTCTGTTCTACCCCGCGGCAAGCAGAAACCCCCCAGTGAACGGCTGGGAGCTCCCCATCTGACACTCCTGCCCTCTCCGTGAGCATTTTTGCGGCCACCCCGGGGACTTCTCCTCCTGCAGCCCCCGGCTCATCCCACTACAGCAGAGGGGAGAAGACAGAGCGGACTTACCACTGCCCATAGCCAGCACCTGCATGTTCTCAAACTCCAGGGTGGTGTATGCCGGGTCTAGCGCTGCGCTATAATCTGCCATCTCCATGTCTATGAGGGCTTTGGAAAGGCGCATTATCCTCGGCAAACACGGGCCAGATTGTACCGATTCCCTTGTCCCAGGCTATTGGCCCTCTGCCTCCCTCTGCCTTCACTGCGTCCCCTACCTGTCGTCTTTTAATTCAGATATTTCTCTGAAAGGATTTGCTGAGCCTCAAGGCCTATAGTCCCAGAGGGGTGGAGGCAGGAGGCAGGGGGTTAATCTTTAATCATCTCACCCATTGCCGAATATGGCTAATATGGCTAAGCTGGTTGCTTTTTTTTTTTTTTTTTTTTTTTTAGTGGAGCAGCAGTGATTCTTGTTGACTGTTTATTACTGAATCTCAAGGCGTTTCTGATCCCGGCTCCTGGGTGCAGGCAGCACCATGGGAGAAGGCACTCACCAAGGGCTATTGACCTTGATGCTGACCTGCTGGTGTTGCTCTTAATTATATCCGGGGTGGAAAACTTGGGAAAAAACCTACTAGGAGAACAAGGTTCTTCTTCACTTCTGCCATTGCCTTCCTCTCCTCACCACTGGTTGCCTACACCCCTGTTTTTCCCTTCTCTTGCTCCCTCCATCCCTTCCACTCCTTCTCCTTTTCTCTCCCTCAGGGTCAGAGAAGGTCAGCTCCTGCCTGGAAATTTACACGTTGCTATGTAAAGTAAAACGTATGACTCCTTTTACTTCCCTATAAACCAAGTTTTACAGGGGGCTGGATGTCCTATAAACAGATCCCATTCTGCAGCCATGCCCAAACAGCGAGCGTGGCCGAGGGGTGGCACAGAGACCCTGGGAATCGCCAGAGTGGCTCCTGTCCCACAGCTGAAATCACGCTATGCTAGACACCTCCCAGCCTTGGGTTTTGGCTGGTATGTCATAAAAGTTGAGTTGTCCATGAGACATAAAAGTTGTCCATGAGACATAAAAGTTGTCCATGAGACATGTCACAACAGAGCAGCAGGAGTTTTCCTTCTGTGGCTGCGCTGTCTGCCGTCAGCACCAACAGCAGTTCTGTGCCTCACTCAGACCTTGGGTCTGACCCTCTGGTGCTGGGCAGTGGGGGCCAGAGCAAGGGCAGAGCTGCTTGTGCTCTCCTCCCCGGCTGCCCCACGGCACATCACTCCTCCATTTCAGCCAGAACTGAGACTTTTCAGTGCAATTGTGAGATCATTGAGTGGGAATTCAATCGATCTCTGAACGGCACCGGCTGCATGGGGCAAGAGAACCAGCAATTAATGATTTGGTATCAGTTCGCTCTGCATTGAAAACAGCCCCGTGGTTTCGCAACCAGCAGCAACTGAGTCCACATGCTGCTGATCTGGGCTCCCAGTGCCTTGTGTTTGTTCTTCCCAGGCACCCCAATGCAGCCCCAACCCCACTGGCACCACAAGCTGCCCTGGCCACAGTGCCATCACTGCCACAACATGAATCCAAGGTCTCTGGCTGCACACCAGTATGTGCCTTTGGGCAGTTATGCTAGTGATGATTGCTGTTCACATTTTAGGAGCACGGAATTGTTCAAGCAGCCCTTTGCTCCCCAAGACCATGACCTACATAGCACTTCTAAACAGCTCTTCTACCCTGAGGCTACAGGTCTGCAGGAGTGAATCTGAGCACAGGGGAGAGCCCCTGCTTTCTCACTTGGGAATGGTGATAAATGACCCTTTGCTGCAGGGAAAACAGTCAGTCGGTCAGTGCTCCTGAGGGACAGGCCAGAGCTCATGTGCCAGTGGCTCTTCCTTTAGGCAGATACAGTCCTTGCCAAAAACTGGTTTTATGACGTGCAGACTGGGATGGAGATCCAAGAGTAGAGCATAGCCCTCTCCACAGCCTCATCCCAGGGACCTCCGTCCCAATCCCGGCCAGGCCACAGTGATCCCTTTGATTAGATAAATGCTACAGACACCAGGTCAAATATGTGCAGGATTTGCCCCAGCGTCTAGTAAAATATCGTAAAAGCAGGGCCCGTTCTGCTCTGCTCAGCAAAACAAACCTTTTGCTTCAATAGCCTGCTGAGCAAGGAGGCTGCAAAGGCCATTTGCTGCCCAGGCAGGAAGGATTAAAAGGGCCAGGAATAGAAATCAGAGAGGCAGCGTGTGTGGGAGAGTGGCAGATAAGGAGCGGGGAAGTTTGGAGAGCATTAGGTGGCTCACGAGGCCGGGGCTGTCGATGGGACGTGGTGTTTTCTGCCTAGGGTTGTGTTGACTGTTGTTTTCTCACTGCCAGTGTCCTCTGTGGGTCGCCAGTGCCCCCTCCCAAATCCCTCACGTCGGTGTGGAGGTCGAGGGCCAGACCAGCCAAGGACACCACGCACTTCCTTTGCCCTGGAGATGGCTCTGATGGAAACGTGTTGGCTGCTCCCTGGGCACAGGCTGTTGCTGGACATGATGTCTCTCCTGGTATCTTCTGCCTGGGGAGTCCTTGTCTGCCCCTGGCATCCTTGCGTGGTGAGTTTTGGGACAGCTTGCCAATGCAGTCATGGCTTGTACTGGCCAACAGGACCCCACAGCCCTGTAGCTGTTTTAGGTGGGAGGTGTTCAAGTCAGCAGCTGCTTGTGGGGCTGTTTCAAACACTTCTGGCTACAGAAGATGTTTTGTTATTTTTATTCCACAGAGAGACAACTCACAGTTGGAGGACCCCCACTGACAGGTGAAGGCTGTTCCCAGACCAGGTGCTGCGGGGAAGTTCAGCTCCCAGAACTGCTCCTCTCTCCTGTCCCCATTTTCTGTACCCTCCACCCACCGTTTCCTACGTCAGGACATGGCTGCAAAGGAGACCATGACAGCTCTGGGGCATGAGCTGTTCTGTTCCAAGTGATTATTTAATTTTTATCTGTTCATCAGTAAATCCTTTCCCACACTGGCACATCATGACACTAATTCTGCCTTATCTATATATCTCTATCTGGCAAATTTATGCAAACCTAAAGGAGATTCCCTGAAAATAAGATCTGTGCTTCTCAATAGGTGAGGACCAGGAACAGAGTATTTAATAGAGCATTTTTGGTAAGGATACCATCACCTACTGTGCTTCCTAGCTCTGCATGTCAAGCAGGTGAACAGCTCCTCTAAAGGGGCTCCTCCCTGTTGCTTCTTGTTGTAGGATCAGAGGATAACTGATGTTGGAAGGGACCTCAGAGTCTCTGCTCCAGGCTTCTGCTAGAAGCAGGGCCAGCTGTGAGAACAGCATGGGTTGCTTGCAGCTTTATCTAGGTGGGTCTTGAACACCTCCAAGGATGGAGAGCAGCCTCTCTAGCCAGCTGGTGCTTGACTGTTCTCATGGTTAGACACTGCCTGAACCTCTCTCCAGTTTTTATGCCCCTTAATCTCCAGCCATGCACCCTGTGAGGAGCCTGGCCCCGTCTTTTTGATGCCCCTGTGTGTGTTATGCTCCCCCAGTTCCTGCTGGCCCATCTCTCCCGCCTGATGCAGGACACAGCCACGCCTGCCAGTGGATCGACCAGGCCCCCCAGTCTGGGGTCGCCTGCAGACTTTCTGAGCATGGACCACGACCAGGGGCCCTCCTGCCCTTTGCTTTTCTCTCTCACAGCTCTGCACTCTTAAGAAATGCCCGGCAGAAAAGCCAATGCCAGAGCCAGCAGGACCACCCTCAGCTTTCATCTGCAATGCCATCGCTGGCCCTGGCAGCCCTCACTCCAGAGCTCTCCTCCCATGTCACTCGCAGCTCCAAGGCCACTGTAGAGCTGAAATGTTTCACATGGCTTTTTTTTGCACATGAAGCAGAGATGGGCTCAGGTGTGAAACCTCTCCAGAACAGCAAAGCCCTGAACACGGTCAGGGCCCTGCTCAGCCCATCGCCATTTCACGAGCGAGCTGTGGGGAAGCAGGAAGCCCAGTTACAAGACAAAGGACAAAAGTCCCAGGGGAACGTCACCAGCGTAGTCATCTCCACACATGCAAAGGTCCCTTCTGCCTTTTTTTTTTTTCCCCTTTGAAATTTCAAATTCCAGTTTGTGGACAAAGTCCTGCCTATCTGAGAATATAGATCTCCAACCACTGACCAAACTCCACTTCAAGCAGTCCCGAGGACTGCTCTTCCCCTTGCCCATGGATGTGTCTGCACAGTCCTTGGATCTCCCAGGATCACGCTGAAAATTTTGCACTGGAGCACAGCACTGGTACTTGCACAGAGCGGATTTTGCACTTAATGTCAGCAGTTTCCTTTCTGGGAAGAACCTCGGGCATAACCAGGTAGGAGCCTTATCACCTGCAATTCATTTGGCCAGCCATTGCAGATAGAAAATGAGAAGGAGAAACAAGAGCTTCCATTGTGCTTGTACCAGCAATTTTAGCTCATCATTTAAATAAGGGAAGGGGGAAAAAAAAAAGCAGCTTCAGAGGGGATGAAAAACAAGAGGGGACATGAGCTTGTGAAGGCAGAGCCACTCCGTATGGTTAACTGATAACTGCAATTTGCCTCTTCCCTCTCGTCTTTTCTGATTCTCCCAATTAAGCTCAACTTATTCTCATGCTAATCATTTCTTGACCTGTTTATTCTGCATTAAAAAATTAACAGAGAGCAGTTTACTGCATGACTTGCTCACACAGAACTGCTACAGATTAGCAGGCATGCTTTAAGCCCCTACACAGGACTTTTGGGTCTTGCAGCCAGTCTGCACAGCTCGAGGATGAGCTTTTTTCCCTGTTTTTAAAGAACAGCTTTTTCTAAAGTCAATATAAACCCCCCTCCTTTCATGCCTTGAGTATATTTGCTCGGTGACTATTTCCAAATGGGAAAGATAAAGCCAAGGGCTTGTGTTTTGTCAGACTTTTTGTAAACAGGGGTATTTAGGCCATACTGTCAAACCCTCCTGCCTTCTACCTCGGCATGCCGTGACTCCGGAGCAGAGTTGTCAGTGTGTTAATAAGCAGCTCCAAGGAATTTGCTGGGGCTGGGGGGCTGCAGGTCAGTGCAGCTGCACAAGCCCCCATCTCAAGGGGCAGATCTTTGCCTCTGCTCTGGGCAATCATATGACAGACACACAGATGGGGGTCTGCTCCCGTGTCCCTCCCCAGAATGTCCTCAGAAGCTGTAAGAAGCCTCCAGGAAAACGGATGATTCAGCAGAGGTTGTTTAGGGTCTGTTTGTTCCTTGCCAGCTGCACAGAGCACATCCCTGCCCCAGCAAAACACTTTGTGGAGGTGAACCAGAATGAGCCACCAGCTCCATCCAGGGAGGTGGATCAGAAAGATCCAGCAACAAGAGGCAGGAGGAGACCACAGCCATGTGCCAGACCTCGACTGGGGAAGATGCAATCAATTTTATCATCCTGTTCAACAGCAATCACTCTTGGTGATTTACTTTCCCCAGGGCTGAAGTGCCTGTTGCTGGGGTTGGGGCAGATTTGCTGTTTGGAGCTGGGGGCGATGCTCAGGACAGGCAATCCCTGAGCAGAGCCCAGACACACTGTCACTGATGAGTGTGTGACATGTGGTGGCACCCCAGGCTCCCCAGCGCAGCTCAGGGTGACAGAGGCAGCTTCACTGCAACTTTAGGCTGTTTCTTAGCAAAGTTATCAAAAAGTGGCCAAACCAACCCATATTGTCCTGGTCCCCAGACCACAAAATCCCTGTATGGAGAATTGAGGCAGTTTTTGGGCATGGGGAAGAGTTACTTAAAAGAAGGTATAAGACTCTGCCTGAACTCCTCTCCAAAAGCAACATGTGCATTTCAGCCAAAGCTGGGATGATAGTGGGCCTGGAGGCAATTATTGGAGCTAAAATAAATAGCTGCTCTGCAAAAGTGGTAGGGAAAGAACTGCAAACATGGGGACAGACAGACCATTTCAGCATATACTGCTCTGGTGATAACAATGTGCTTGCCTTTCATCCCAGAACCAGAGAGGGGTTTATTATCCTGCCTAACAAGGGCTCTGAACTCTTGAGGAAGTAATTATTATTTCTCTTGGAGCTGTTATTATGCAAGGACAGTAAATTTGAGCTGTTCCCAGAAAGGCGGCTGTACTTGAAAATGCCAGGGCATTTGCTGATGTGTATTTGCCA
Organism: Cnemophilus loriae; assembly: GCA_013397755.1. NCBI lineage: Eukaryota > Metazoa > Chordata > Aves > Passeriformes > Corvidae > Cnemophilus > Cnemophilus loriae. The sequence continues at coordinate 420,049 of VZTF01006513.1, read as the reverse complement.
TCACTCTGCCTGCACTGCAGCTCCTGAAAGCAGCATCTGGCTCTGGGGCCTGCAGTTTGGCAGTTGTGACTCTGGAAATCTGTCTGCTCTGTTTTCATACAAAATCACCCAATGAGCCCGGGACCAAGAGAGGAAGGGGAACAGATTCATCTTCTTCCATTACACCACAGGCTGCAGATTGGCCCAAGCTACAGCTCCCACCACTGATCCCACTTGCCCCCTTAAAACCCTACACCACAAGTGTTGCACTCCATCCAAACCTCAACCTAGCAGAGACCTGGACACTTTCCTGCTAAATGCTCTCCTGGCTGTTTGGGAGGAAGTCCAGAAAAGCTCTGACTTTGCCATGTGCTGTTCCAGGTTCACTGACTACACTGGCAGAAGCTTGGCTGAAATCCAGTGGTTTAAGCCCCATTTAAATGGGGGAGCAGGAGCCTCAGGGAAGCAGCAGCACTGGAGAGAGGGTTTGCTGCCAGCAACAAACACCTATTGCTCTCCATGCCTTGCCAGCTTACACATTTAGTGTGGCAGGGATCTCAGCAGCCTGCTCTGGACCTGGGGAGAACTTGTTTAGCAGGTGGATGTGATTCCTTTGGGCCTGAAGTAATCCTGAAGCTTCCCAGGAAAAGGATCCCTACTGATCTCACAGTCTGGCAGGCAAGTGAGTCTCTCCCTTCAGCCCTGCCAGCTGTTTGCAGGGCTTTTATGTTTCATTGACTTTATACATTCATTATACACACATGAAACAGCCCCTGAATCGTTCCAGCTGTGGAGCAATGGGTGAAGGAGGAGAACAGCCAAAATCAACAGTGGTTACACATCAAGTTTTACCTTTTTTTTTTTTTTTTAATATCTTTTTGCAAAGGTGGGTGCTTTAGCAAGCCACACCTGGAAGTGACCTCCAGTGGCTGCTGGGGCTCTCGGGATCAGCCCTCCCTCAAAATTAAAGCAAAAGACTGCAATGCTGCTGAGGGGTGGAGGGAGAGCTGCAACAGGGCAAAGGAGTCAGGGCACAGTCTGAGCCCATGGCCCTGGAGGAGGGCAAGTGAAGGGCACCTCAAGGGCAAAAAGCATCTTCCTGGACCCAGCAGCTCCAGCTGCCCTCCTCCTGCCCCGGCGCTGGCTGGCAAAGTCAGCCCCAGCTGGGGAGCTGAACTTGGGGGCACATCTCAGGACAAGGCCATGACAGGAGGCAGCACGAGGAAGGAGGGAGGCTGCCACAGGTGGGAGCACTGGCAGGTCTGAATCAGGAAAGGTGGGCTAGGCATGGAAAAAAAGAAAACACAAAGGGATGGTAAGTTAAAATTTGGGAGTTTCAAGTTTCTAGTAGACAGAAGGAAACAAGTTAGTGCGAAATGCTTTTTCTCTGCAGGAGTGTGCGGAGAGCCCGAATAGCCTGTCTTGTCCCCAGTGCCCTCAATCACCAGAGCACAGCAAGGGGTGAGGGAGAACCAGACAACACTCAGGAGCTCCATGTCCACAGCAGCTGTACGCCCACCACACACCCTCCTAGGTGACACAACCCTCCCGTCCACTGCCAGAGAAACAAAAAAACAGCAGAAAGCAAGGTGTGGGAACATGGGAGCCTTCTACATGCAAGGTTTTTTGCATGGGGGACAGCAAGGGCAGAGGATCCCATGTCCCTACAGTTCCAGAAACCCATGGCCAGGACACCGCAGGGCCAACTGCCTGGCTCCCAGCTAACAAACATGGGAAACTGCTAATCAGCCCGTGAGTATTCCACCTAGGTCTCCAACACTGGATAACACTATTGTTTGTCTCTTTACGTTCCTGCAAATCCCGGTGCCATTGGCCTCTTGTATAATAAAGAAATTAAAATATATTATGACCATAAACTACATCATTTGAGGAAATGAACCACTTCTAGTAAACGTATCATGGGACGCTGAAGCCATGAACTTTCCTAAATCAATTGTTGATAAAGAGTGCAGGTATTGCTGGGAGCAGCCCCCAGCATGTGACTCCCCACTGGCACGGGGAGCTTGTCCTGTGGGATGGTGACGGGGGTGCAGGCTACCCCAGGAGGCACGAACCCCACCGCCAGCACGAGCCCTGCCTGGGAGGAATTGCTCAATTTTTGCTCAATTTTTGCTCAATTTTTTTGCTGAATCCCGGAGTGGAATGGAGGCTGTTGGGGTGTTTTGGGGATGAGGCTCTGTGAGGCACAGGGATCCAGGGCTCAGGAAGCACCAAACATGTCCAAGTTCCTCAGGGTGCTGGCAGTGGTCTGCAGGAACTCGGACATGTTCGGTGCATCCTAAGCCCAGCCAGCCTCCTGGCCTCCGTGCTGGGGCCTTTTTGGGTGCTGGGGCTGAGGGGCTGAGCACAGAGCTGGCTGGAGGGGGCCACAGAGGGGAACCCTAAAAACCTTTCTGGTAAGGACTCTGTGCAATCAGTAAAGTTTGCACTGGAAGTGTTTTCCTCTTAGTTGCTTCTAAGCTTTCATTATGAGGGCTGGGAAGTCCCGCTGCAGATCTGGCTCAGGAGCAGAGGCTGTGCTGCGAGTGGCAGGATCTGTCCCCAGACCTGCTGGGGCTGCAGCCTGGGGCAGTAATGCCAGGCACTGGGAACTGGGCTGAGAATGAATCATTTCCCGAACAGCACAGGCAATCACTGGGGTATCCATGGGATGCCAGCCTGACTCTACCACCTCTTCCCCCAGGGTCACAGCCCCCACCCTGCTGCCCACGTTGGGCAGTTGGCTCTCTCTTGAGCCCCAGAACCAGCCTGGGGACATGAGCCATCACCACCCACAAACCTGGCATGTTCACCCTGCACGAAGCAAAACAGAAGCCAGAGACATGGGGGTCCCATCCGATGGGGACCAGCAATACCAGCGGGAACGAGCACATTTTGGCAGCTCCAGATCCACACTGGAGACCCTGTCAATGCCCTTCATTCACATAAACTCTGCAGTGCTGGTTATGCAGCTGCTTCTCTCCCTGCTGTAAGTGCTGGGGGAGCAGGGGGGTACCTGGTGTTTCCTGGAACAGGTCGTATCTGCTGCCATTCATCTTCCAGGGGCGCTCAGCTCCGTGGGCAGAGCTAGGGAAGTCTCGCCCCTGGACGGGGCTGTGCAGCCGGCGAGCCCCCCGCGGGCAGCGGGGCACGAGCCATGCCCAGGAGCTGGTTGTGGCGCAGAGGCAGGGACAGGCTAATCCCTTAATGCTGGTCACAATGAGATTTGATGGGGAGCAGGGGTTTGTGCTGCAGAGCCGCAGGTTTTAAAGGGTTCTGGCCACTACCCGGAGGAAAATTATAAGGTGGCTCTGGGTCTGCGCCCCGCTGCCAGTGCCTGCAGCAATGCTCGCTGCTTTCCGGGCCACCTTTCTGAGGTCCCTCAGCCTGGTCTCTGGCCTGCCACTGGGTTTCTTTAGGGCAGGGGGTACCTGACCATGTGTGCAGCTCTGGAGGTTGATCCAGAAAAAGTGCCTGGGTGTGTCTAACAGCGGGAGTGGGTCTGGCTCCTCAGGGAGAGGCTGACTGCTTTTGTTTTAAAGTGTTTCTATATAAATAGGCAGAACACCATATCCTTGAGAAACACCCTTGGTCTCCCCTCCCAACTAACATCACAACACGCAGGATGGCTCAGTCCAGAGGGGACCGTGGAGGCTGCTGAACACCCAGAGTTTTCTCCTCTGCAGGAAGTGTGTCTTGGCATGTGTGGCCCTGTTTATAATAGAGGCGGAAAATTGGGTGAGGGAATAGAGTGGCACTTCACTAGGGTTTCACAGGCACTGAGTGACTGAATCGCTGAAAGGGAGACCTGGGCACTGCTGAATGCAGCCTTGGGCTGCGTGGCTGTGACCCGACTAGGGCCAGAGCTCATCGGCCTCTGTGTCCAGAAGAACCAGCTCAGGGATAAACCCATCTGAAACACCCATTATCCTGCATTTTCCTTCCTCCTCGGATGACTTTCTTCCTGCCAAGCCCACCTCTGCTTTTGCCCTGCCTAGGAGAAGAGAGCTTATGACCTCCAGTCATGAGACCCCAAGCATCACCTCGAAGGCACAAGTCTAATGGAGCAAAAGCATTCCTAAACCATCCCTGTCCCTGTCTCCACAAGCTTCTGCTTCCACTCAGGGCTGCCTGAGGTATATTTGAGTTAATTTGGAGTGCCCACGGTCAGCAGCTTCCCGAATGCTCCCGCTGGCTCAGGAATGGGAAGTGGCCAGCAGCTCTGTCCCTCAGCTCTGTGCCCAGGGAGGGGTGTGCTGGCACCAGAGGCTGATGCCCAACATTCACATGTGGAGCAGGGAGCAGCATCAAGGGCAGGGCTGGGACTGAACTGTGAGTAACCCCATGACACCTCCCTGCACCCCTGTGTTGCCACACAGGTTTTAGTGGCTGTAACAGGGAAACACGCCCAAGTCAACAGACATTTCTCCCAGACCATGGCAGTCTACAGGCACACACCCATGGATGGGCCACAGGCAGCACCCGGCTCTGCTTCCACCACCTCGGTCCCACCATCAGTTAGTCCTTGATGGCAGCAGACTCTAGGCAGGAGAGTAGCCAGAGCTGTGGATCTGAAGCCTGGCTCTCTGTCCCCTTGTCCCTTCTGCCTCCTTATTCCACTTTTCATTTTCTGTTGCCGCCTTTGGCCTGCCAACACCAGACTCTGCATGAGCTGATTCCCTCAGGCATCCATCAGTGCTCTGTCCACTCTTCCCTGTTGGGACACCTCCACCCGAGCGTGCCTGTCCCTGGTGCAGGACCTGCTCAAGCTGCAGTGACTACAGGTGAGAGGCCACTCATCTCTATGGGGACCTGCAGCACGGGCAGGGCCTTTCTCCATGGAGCAGTTATTACTTTACACCTTCTGCCGAACCCCCCGGCGCTGCCCTGTCCATTAACCTGACACCATGCCCAGTCTCACAGCCCATGGCAAGATTTCCTTGGGTGGTGGTAGCACCAGTGAATCCTCTTCCCTTGCTGAGCTGCTGCTTTTCAGCAGGGTGGTGGGGTAGACGCTGCCATCCCATGTGCTGGATGGAACACAGGCATTGTCCAGCTGGATGGAAGCCAGGGCAGGCTGGAATGCTGCAGAGGAGCAGCAGAAGCCTCTTATCATGGGGTATCAAGGCTTTGGGGACCATGTGGCAAAATGATCAGCATCCCTTGGGAGCAGAGAGGGAGAGAAGTGGCTGAGTGGGGCAGGAGGAGCCAGGCTCTGCCTTCGTGAAGGGCACTGGGCCATAAACCCGGCATGGTGGCTGTCGTTTGTGTGTCGGCAAACATGTTGAGTGGGCTCGACTGTTGATTCTGACCGTATAAACCGGTGTTGAGGCACTTGTTCAGGTTTGTGCAGGTTTTACAGCTCTTGTTCTGAGAAGTGCCCATGTATTTGGTTTTGCTCCTTCCTTCAGGTCTATCTGTTGACATTGGCTCTCCTAACCAGAGCGTTGGGCCATGCCAGGAAGCTGAGTGTGCGTCTCTCCTTGTGTTTCCCACTTTCCCAGGGGTTATCACCTATAAAATCTCGCACACACCCATGGCTGGGACAGGTTTCTGGTACAGAGGCAGGTGAAAGGTGCCTGCTGGTCCCCACCACTGGTTGGTGGGTTTGGGTTCCCTGTGCTCAGTTACAGGAGATAAGCCACCCACCCTGACAGATGGATGGGCAAAGCTGCAGGGAAGGTGCTGCCCTTGGAAGTCTGGGGTGGGGTGAGCAAGGTCTGAGGTCTTTAGGGCTATGATGGAAATCAGGCTGTCAAACCAACTCGGATGTCCAGGGAAGGAGATGCTCCCAGAGCATCATCACAGAGGAGATGGGCTATGCCTGGTCACCTACGATGAAGGCACACACCACCACCCTTTCCCTACCTCTAGTCCTCTTCCCAACAGGAGCTGCCAGCAGCAGTTGTGCCCTCAAGGACACCTTGGTGCTGGAGGCTCAGAGGGCTTGAGCTCACGGTGATGGTCCCCATCTGTCCCTTGGCACCAGAGTTCCGTTACCATGGGGATGCGACAGGAATCCCTCTGGTGACTGCAGGATTTTGGGATAGAAAGTCTGGTCCAGCCTCACAGAATCAGGGTCTGTTTGCTCCTTGACTGCTGATGCATTTTCACAGCCACTTGCTCTGCATGAGCTGCTCCTCCCACACCTTTGGTGCAGCACCCCGAGCCTACCTTTATTTTTTGAGACATGTGTTTCCTGAAGGGATTTGCTGAGTAATCTCTGTTTATGCTCAGGCTGAAGCTTGGACAGGAGCTGTTCCTGGCAGTAATTGCTTCTGGGACCCAGCTTTGCTCAGAGGCCCTGGTGCCTCTGTCCAGGACAGGAGAGCAGGGCCCTCAGCCCCAGGTTCACCATACAACCGCTACCTTGAAATTTGCCTTCCGTGAAAATTCTGCAACATTTGCCATTTCCACATACATTTCTGCCAGGAACCCTGTTTGCTTGAATATTTGAGGAAAGCAAACAGAGAAGGAGCCTAACACAAACAGTCATGGATTTTTTTTGCAGTCTTTGCCCTGTTCTAACCCCAAGCCTGCTGGCAGAGACACTTGCAGGCATCCCCTGATGTACCCCTTGTGCCCTGTGTGCTGCTCTTTCCCCCACTGCTGGCCCTGGTCCCACTGCAAATACTGCTGTATGGAAAGGAAACTCACCCAGCCCTTGCTGTCTGTGGGACCACCATCACTCACCATCCCTTTGCACTCATGCTAAGTAAATATTTTTTAGTGCCATTTAAGAAATGTCAGCAGATGACTAACGAAGTATGACTGGCAGACCTATACCTGCCCTGCTGACCTCAGAACATCTCTCAGACACTCCTCAAGCCTTCCTGAGCCTCTTGCTGCTCACCTTCCAGAACTGGAGCTCATTTCCTGCTGACAGCAGCCCTCTGGGCTCACTCCCTCTATAAAAATACCGTTGTGTTTCAAGCAAAGCTGAAGTTGAGGGTGTGCTGCTGGCCCCATAAAATGGCTGGAATGAGGTGGGAGAAGTCACAGCCCTGTGAGTAAGTGCAGACACCCCGTGACACTGAGCAGCATCCCCAGCTCTTCCCCAAGGGAACCTTCACCAAGCACCAGCAAACAGCTCTCGGGGTCAGGCCAAGGTGCTAACGCAGTGATCGTCCCTTTTGCATCCCAGCAAATACCTGTGCTTATTCCTGGCTGCACCAATACCCTGCTCAGGCACTGGAAAGCGCTGACCTTGCCAGCACCAGTGTTAACAGCCACCCCAACAGCCAGCAGGGATGGCCAGAGTGGGGACAAGGAAGGGGGCTATGCCAGGTGTCCTAACACCCATTGGTCCTGATGGCTGCCAGGCCATGGACACAGAGCACAAGGAGTAAACAGAGGAATTAAAGAGCAGCTGACATGAGCAGTCGAGGAGCAAAAGCTCAGTTCAGGTCATATCTAGAGGAAACCTGTAAAAAATTCGATGCATTTGGCAGCGAAAATAAAAATACTCAGAAAATCGGCCTCCGCTTATGTTTCTCAGTTGAAACTATTCCCCACATCTGACCAGAGCTCATTGGTAGCAATGACGTCTCGCATTTTTCAGCTGTTTTCCAAAGCTGCTTTACTGATCAGGGCCAGCCCTGATCATGTGCTGGTCCCTGCTATAACCACTGGCCCTGAGGATCCCCGGCTCTGAGAAGATCCCAGAGTATGAAGGAGTGGTGCTGCCTGCACTGGGATTGAGACCAACTGCCCAAATTGTGCCCAAGTCTGATCAGGAGTATAAAGGTGGAGCAAGGGGCTCATTTCCTCCTCGCTGCCCAAGAGGAGACGATCCCCTTGCTCCTCTCCATCCTCCACCTTCTCACACACCCGTTTGCAGCTTCCTGCAGGGATTTAGCACCAGTGGAGGGCTTTCCAGCTCACAGCCTGTCCTCAGCAGGTGCTGATCAGGATTTTGAATGTGCAGCTCCAACTCCGCATCTCTCCAGGGCTGCAGCATCACTCCATTCTCCCCCAGGGAGCCACGCAGGGTGCTGGGGACAGGCCACCTTTGTCACAGCCTGGCAGGGCATCCTCCAAGCCCTTCACACAAGGCACAGGTCTGATGGGAGGGAAGTAAGTGCCCCCAAAGTATGGTTTAGGGAAAATGCTGGTGACAGTTTGGGGCAGGGATGGATGGGGAGGGTTGCAGTGGGGGGATGCCCCACTCTCTGCTCTTACTGATGCCACCACTATGAGGAGAGGGCCAGACCTGCTCGCTGTCCCAAGGCTGAATGCCAGTGCCAAGCTTCCCCATTAGAATATATCCCTGGCTTCAGATGGATGCTGAAATCCTGAAGCTCCTAAGACGGATGGGGAGAAGGGAAAATCAGAAAAATATTTCCATCTATCAAAAGAAACTGAAAATAACTCTGTGACCCCCTCCAAGGTGGAAGGCTCCTTTGCAGGACCCTGGTGTGCCTCCATCAGCCATGCCAGCTCCATGGCCTGTCCTGCTGAGGGCTGGCAGCTGCTGGCTGCAAGGGCATCACTGTGGGCCTGGCTTGGGCTCAGCACCACCACTGCTGTGTGAGCTCCCCCACTGCTTTTGCAAGGGAATAAACCTCCCAGTGACCCTGGGAAGGGTTTGGCCACCACTTTGCCATCTGCAGGATGGTGCATCTGGGCTGCTGTGCCCACTCTGCTGCCCAGCCCCAACCCAGCCCCACAAAGCTGCCAGGGAAGCCAGGCACTGCCCAGTCCCCCATCCCACCAGCCCTTCCTCACCTCTATTTGGATAACTTTTTCACCCGTTTTATTTATGAGGACTCCCCTCCTTCTGCCAACACTCTGAGTTTCCTCTCGCTTTCGTCTGGGAGGCCCATCTTGCTTTTTTATTCTTGTTATTTCTCTCTCCCCCTTGCCTGGCCCCAGGCTTGCAGTGGGTGCCGGCCAGAGCCTGCTTTTGTTCGGCCACGGGAGCAGATGGGGAGAGCAGCCGCTGGTGGGATGGGCAGTGATTCCTCCCCATCCTCCCAACAGCACCTGGCTCTGCTGCACTTGCCCAAGCTCACATGGCTGAGTTACTGACTCTCAGACTGAAAAATTAAAAAATAATAGTAATTAAAATAAGTTTAAAATCATAATTAATAAAATATTTTTTAAAAATTCAGGAGAAAATTACTGTCAGAAATGTTCACCTGCCTGTGTTTAAGGTCACTGATGTGCCAGGGCTGGCAAGTGGCTGCTCACATTAGAGCCAGCTCCAAGTGGACAGAATAACTTCATCCTAAGTGATTAAAGAGCTTGTTCAGCTCCTTGTGTTGCAGCTGTCAGGCAAAGCCTGTTGCTCACTGCACAAATGAGGTTGGCTTTACACCCTGGGGCAAAGCTGGATGTAGGCACCCTGGATATGGGGACAGCCAGACCCGGCCACCCTGCACCACCAGGTCTCCCAGGCTGATGGAAACATCCCTTGAGCCTCCCCTTCTCCTGCAAATGAGGTGCAAGTCAGTCCCTGTGAGCTGGGGGGGTCAGGAGCCATCTCCCACCAGCAGCAGGGGCTTCAGCCTGGAGGATGCTCAGCACTGGCTACTCCTGGGCCGGTTGTCCTCCAGGATCCGACCCTCTGCACATCTCAGAGGTATCAATCCTTCATTTCACCAGCTCACGCGTGTCCTTCACCACGTGGCTCCTTCCATGTTGTTCAAGCAGCACCAGCTGGACACAAAGCCACTACCTGCACTAAACAGACCAAAACCTGGACAGTTTTCTGGGCATTTTCCAGCTGCTGGCTCCTGCAGCTCAGAGGCAGGAGTGAACAGAGCTCCACCAGAGGCTTGGCTCCTGCAGACCTGGGATGCACAAATGAGCAACCTGATAAAAGCAGGCTAAAACTCAGCATTCCATAACTGCTCGATCACAGCTGCCTGCTCCAGCCCAGCCCAGTGACCCTACAGCAGATCCTATACAATTCCTACACATTTCCATTGCCATAGGCCGTGGACCTGCTGAAATGCTGATACGCCCCGTGTCTGGCCCTGGCTCACCATGGGGTGATGTGACCTGAAATAAAGTGATCTGCGGAGTACTGAAGTGCTGGGGGCTGGGGCAAGGAGGCACAAGGCAGAATGAATGCCACAACAGAGGTGAGTTAGGGCTGGAGGTGACACCCGTGGGAGGCTGCAGGCCTGGATCAAGGGAAGCAACCACCCAAAGAGAGGCCATGAGCAAAGTGCGAGGAGGTGGCCTGGGAGTCCCACAAGCCCTCCTGGAACCTGGGTCTGCACACAAGGTAGCTGGAAGGTGGGCTGGGCAGGGGCTGCACACTTGTAAAAGAGAAGAGGAGCAGGACATGAAAAACAGAGTGAAGAAAGGCAAGGTAGTATGATGGAGAGCCCCATGGGACGTGATGGAAGGCCAAGGGAAGTGATGGAGAGCCCTTGAGAGTGATGGAGAGCCATGAGGATCTGATGGAGAGCCACAAGGAAGTGCTCGAGAGCCATGAGGATGTGATGGAGAACCTTGTAACTGTGAGGCCCCAGCTGCTGCGACCTCACTCCACACCCTGGCCATGCCCAGGGAACCAGTGTTCCCAGAACGCACGAGACCAAACCAGCTGTGTGGGGATGCTGCAGCACAGGCGCAGCGACCCATCCTGAGGATAACAGTGGGCTGATGTCAGCCCGGGCAGGGGCACCTGTCCTCTAGTGCCCACGTGCATTTGTTGGCAGTTGGCATCTGGCACAGCCAAGGAGCACAACACGGGGCTGCTCCGGGCTGGTGCCCACTGTGCCACGCCGGGAGCACGGACACAGGCCTGGCAGGCATCTTGCTGTGGCCAGGTGCCCAGGCAGCATTGTGCCACCTGATGCTCTGCCCCGCAGAGGCTGGAGGCTGCCGTTTGTCCAGGCACTACACTCTCTGCTGGAAAACCTGCCCAGCCGTAACGCCGGCCCTCGGCGGGAGCACGGCCCTGGCAGGCGCCCGCTGTGCCCGCTCAGGCAGCCCGGGCATGCCACGGGCCACCTGCAGCCTGTGCATCGGGGCTGGCTGCCTGTCCTGAGGCAGCACGTCACCTCCTCTAAACTGCTGCCACTTGTGCTGCGAGCCCGGCAGCACAGCAGCAGCCCCTCTGCCAGCACGTGGGGCCGCTCTGCTCCCTCGGGCACGTGCCTTCCTCTTTGGGTCAAGCAGAGTGAAAGAGAGAAAATACACATACAGATGGATTTACATCATATCAAAATCAATCAGAACCCTTCTCCTGCCTCCATCTCCAGCCTTTGCAGATGCCTGAGCCGGCGGGGAGCACGGCGGGGCTGGGGCGTGGGGCTGGGGGCTGCTGGCCGCCCCCCGCCCCGCTTCCCGCGAGCGACGCCGGGCCGGCAGCGCGGGCGGTGGGAACGCTGTACTCACCATATGGAGCCTCCATCTTAGCGCTTAGCTGGGTGCTTACATTGACCATGTCTCGCCGGCTACTGCTATGGGGACTTGGGGCGAAAACCAGAGGAAGTAGAGGAATAAAAAAGAAATCTAAATAAATAAATAAAAATGTCTCTCACTAAGGAACTAGGTGAAGGCAGGAGGGAGCGCGGAGAGGCAGGGCGACGAAACCTGCCTCTCCTGTTATCTTATTGATTCGCTTAATCAGGGCTAATGTGGGTGGAGATGTTAAATAGTAACCAAGCTCTTATGGAAACCAATCTGCAAGGTGCCGTTGCTGTAGCTATAGTAACTGCTGCCAAGCTAGAAACTCAAACACGGCTTTTACTGGACTCTTTTGGGGCTCCCGCTTCCAGATGGTGTCAAGGCCGGGGCAGCCGCCGAGCTGGGGTTCACCCCTGGCCACGAGGAGTCGGGGCGGCCGCATCCAACTCTGCAGCGCCTCAGGTGCTGCCGGGTTTTGTGCCGTCACCCACCCGAGATGGGAAAACCAGGTCTGAGCCTGTGTACAGCGAAGGGCAAACACAGCACGGGGGGCCAGGGGTTGTGGGGCAAGTGTGGGGACTGGCAAGGGCAGAGCAGAGCCTGGCTGAGGCACAAGGGGCAAAATGCCCCAGCTGTGAGTCCAGGCTTGTCCGCCTGGTGCCAAACCAGAGGGGTTGCTTGGGGATGAGGAGCTGTGGAGATGCTGTGGTGGGACGCAGGGTGATAGCCTGAGCACAGGACCAGGCACAGGGTGCTTGCAGCTCCTCCCTGTCTCTCTCTGCTCCCCAGACTGGGGGTACTCACAAGGCGCCACAGCCACTTATGGACATCTGTGCTCCCTCTGGGACTGCAGCACCCAGGACCTCATGGTGGCAGATTTGCAGATGGGCTCCCCAACCTCCCCATGAGGCTGTGGCAGCCTCACTGGGGGCTCCGTGACAGGAGCAGTCCGGGCTGCCAGGGGCTGTGCTGAGGCCAGCAGGGCCATGTGCAAGAAGTGTTGCTGAGAGGACACCAAGTACATGGGGAATCCAGAATTGGAGCTGAAGAAGTGATTATCCATCAGCACAGAGCCTTCCATATCTCCTGTACATCTCAGGAAGAGGCCAGGCTAGAGGAGGCACAGAGGGGTCCTTGCCAGTCTCAGGATCCCCCCAACACCTCAGCTATTGAAACCCTGCAGCCCTGAGGGGGCAAGATTAGGGTTATCTGCTCCTCTGAATGGAAAAGCACATCCCAAGGGAGCATGCAGTGGGGAGAGTGCTGCTGGATGCAGAGGGCTGCAGCACAGGAATCCACAGCTGGATGCTCAAATCCAAGGTCTTGGAATTCAGGGATCCCTGAGTTTGCTGAGTGCTGAGAGGTCCTAGAGAGGGAGGGGATGTGGATAATGGGGTGCTCAGTGGCACTGGGGGTGAGGTAGAGCAGTGGGATCGTGTGGGACAGCCTGGGAGGGACAGGGAGTTTGTGGCCCTTCAGCGTCGTCATCACCCCGTGTCCCAGCAGTGCTGGCTTCTCCCACACGATGGAGCAAAGTGCCCAGGCATGTCCTGTGCCCATAGCCCGTGGCCCCATCAAGGGCTTCTGCACCCCTTTGCTGCTTACCCCCAAAACCAGAGCAAAGGCACTGGCTTGGTGTTATCCCGAGGCTCCAGGCTGCAAGTGAGGGAGGACCAACACAAGCATGGGGGTCTCCAGGCTGCTTTATTGGGGGGCTCAGAGCTGGGGGCCCCATGGTCAGAGGGGCTGCCGTGAAGCAGGAGCATGCTCGGGCTCCCCACTTCTCCAGCTGCTCACCACGAGGGGAACATTCACTTACATCAGCCTCTGCCTTAGCACCAGGGGGGGCAGTGGGGAAAGCCCCCCGAGTCTGCAGAGCAATGACCATGCCAGCCAGCCCCACTGCCTCCATGCACCCCTAAACCATCCCTATTTCAGAAAATAGGGACCTGAACTGTCCGTAGTTCCCCCAAAGTGGGAAGCAGCCAGACTACACTGCTGGAGAGGTGTGTTAGAAAAGCAGTTTCCTACGTGGCATTAGGGATGAAGCAGGTTGGACAGCCAGGCTGCCGGGGGGGTTCAGTGTTATAAATAATTCTTCTTCACCCCATCTCCATTCCCAGGGCTCCTCCTGGGGCTGCAGCCCTAGAACCAGCTGACTTGGTTGGATTTGACTCCGGTGAAGCACATGTTGTTGGAGCAGCCCCCACCGTAGCTGGGGGGGCAGGCTGAGCACGGCTGCCCCACCTTGTAGGGCGCTTCTCCCAGCCAGTTGCCCCTAAAAAGAGAGGAGGGCGTCACCTCTGAGCATCACCAGCTCACTGCTGACACTGGCGTGGGGAGGGGGGATGGCACGGGGGGCTCTCCCCAGTCACTTACTTGATGGCGTAGTTGCAGACGAGGAGGATGGCATGGCGCCATGTGCTGCCCCACACCCGCACGTTGGCACAGGTGCCCAGGGCACAGCCCAGGCGGCTGGAGGTTGCCCACACCATCTGTGCCAGGACAGAGAACAGACACTGTTGGTGTCCATCCACCCAGACATCCCGCAGCTGATAGCCCCAGGATGCCAGTGCAGGGCCCTGTTCCACCAGGGAACTGCAACCCAGCTGCCCCAATCTCTTTGGCCGGGTGCTGTCTCCTCACAGGCAGTGCTTTGTTACCAGAGGGTGACTTTGCTCTCCCTCTCCTGCCTGCAGCCTGCACTGCCCTGCACGGGATTGCCTTGCCAAGCTGACATCCATGAGCAGCAGAGTCTGGGTCACTGCTCCGATTTACCCAAATTAGCTCCTAAACCTCACACTGAATCACGGCCAGCAGCTTACCCTGCACACAGGGAGGTCAAGCTAAAAAGCTCCTCCTAAAGCCTCTCCAGGTTAAATTTCTTCCATAAAAAGTGTGTATTGCCCTTTCACAACTGAGAGCATCCCTGAGTATGCCCAGGGATGAGCCACATGGGGATGCAGATGCTTAGGTAAAGGTTGGAGCCATGAAGAGGAGGTAATTAGGAGCTGACACAGCTCTGCTACCAGGCAGACAAGCAGGGGAGTTTAACACCTTGTGCTGGCCAGGCTGTCTGGGGATGTGCCAGGGGATGAAGGAGCTGCATTCCCGGGGAGCTGGACACAGCTGGGTGCTGTAAAGCTGTTCCATCACAGAGAAGAGGATTCATGCTTGGCAAAAATACAAAGTGGCTTTTTTTTTCTCCTCACCACTTTTAAGTTGCCAGAGGTGCAGTGAGGAGAGACAGGCCAAAGGAGGGGGAAAAAGCTTTCAAAAAAATGGAAACCTCCTTGTCAACTGGCCAGAAAGTCCCATCTGCTCCTCCAGTGGGTTGTAAGCCCCTGGCACCTTCCTGCAACAGCCCAAATCCTGGAAAGGCCCAGGGTAGGAGGGCATTGCCTGCATCCCTCTGGCAGACACACAGCCAGCTGCCAGGACCACTGCCTGATCTGAAGCTGGCAGCTGCTGGGATTTGATCCTGGATCCCAGCTGCTGCTGGGAGAAGGGCTGTAAGCTGCACAAGGCCCCCCTCTGCCTCTGGATCCCGGGGGGCTGCAGTGCTCACCTGTGTGTAGTGGCTGCAGACGGAGCCGCTGCATTTGGAGGGGCAGCGGGGGTTGCACTCGCGGGGGTGGGGGAAGGAGTAGTGCTGCTTCTCCTGGTGCCACGATTTCACCATGTCCATGACGGAGCGGTACCTGCAACGGTGCTACAGGTAAGGTGGATCTCCTGCACATCAGAGGTCACAGGCGAAGGAAAGGAAGGGAAAGCTCCACATTGAGGAAGCAAAGAAGAGAAGTGGTCTGGAGGGCCCGTTGGGACCAAGCATTCCTGGGAAAAAGGGAGCAATGACATCCTTGTGCCAAGCCCACTTGTGCTCAAGGCCAGAAGACCACAGGCACCTGAGCGCTCAGCCACATGGAGGAGATCCAGGATCCATATCCCCCTGGTCCATGTGCCTGGCAGAGAGGGGAGTAATGGCACCCTTCCCAAATGAGCAGCAGTCACCTCGCTCCCGTGCAATGCCAGCTCAGAGCTTCTCTGCTCCTGCTCCTCCTCCTCCAGCATTGTGGGGTGTGAGGGTTTCCCAGGAGCTCACTCTGCCTGCAGGACACTCACCTGCCCGACTGGATGGAGAGGTTCTGTCCCACATACTTCATCAGCTCGGGGGGCCCGTGGTCCCAGAGGCAGCGCGCAGCCCACGCCTCCGCTGCCCTGGCCAGCCGCTCATCCCACACCTGGCCACGGGAAAGGAAAAGGGCAGGGAGGAGTTTTGGCTTCCCAGAGGAGGGAAGAGGAGAAACCTGCTCCCTTGAGCTTTCTGAGCACCCATGAGTGTCCAAAAAATATGACCCATGCATCAGGCTAGAAAACGCCCAGGGGAAGGAAGCACAGCAGCATGTCCAGGAGCAGTGGACCTCCCTGCTGCCACCACAGCTCCTGGACACACAACATAGCACAGCAGGGATGCCCTGCAGCACTGCAAGCCCTGTGTGTGTGATTCCCTCCAGGAATGAGCTCCTGCAGAAGGTGGAGCTGAGCACAGGGGTGAAACCCTGCAACCCTGTGCTGCTGCTGCAGCTCACATCTGTCCCAGCCCCCAGCGCAGCCCTGGCCACAGCCTGACCGGTGAGCACAGCTGGTTCCTTCATGCATTATTTAAAGCTTCCTCACCCATCCTAGATGCCTCTGGAGAGATGCCTGTGTGAGTTATTTTGGAAGGCAGGAATTTAGGCCAAGCAAGAAGCAGTGCAGGATGCTCCCGGGCATGTCTGACCTGCTCTGGCACCCAGCAAGCTGGGCTGCTCTGTGCTTCTCCCAAACCACGTCCAGGGACCACCCAGCTGCTCCCTCGGAGCTCTGGTCCCCTTCCTGGGAGCAGAGCAGCACATAGCACCTCCTGCCCAGAGGGTCCCGCCCTGTGTAGACTGGAAATTGCTCCTCTTGGAGGCCCTTTAGGGCTGGGTTAGGAGCTCCAAGCAGGCTGGACAGGATCTGGGGAAAGCTCTGCCCAGGATGACCCTTGTCTGGAGGTGCCCAACCTGCCAAGGCTGCACTGCCCCTCTTTGACTCACTCCTGCAAGTTTCTTTTCCTGGGAGCTGGCACCACTTGGAACACTCAAAAGGGACTCTGAAGCCTGTGATGGGATCATCCCTCACAGATGCAATTAGGGCAGAAGCTCCTACCTGGGCTTTGGGTTGGAACATGAGCTTTTCATGCTTGTACCCACCTCCCTTCCCCCAGCGCTACCTCAGCAGCTCAGCTGGATGGATCCTGCCATCCCACAGCCAGCAAGCCCCCCTGTGTCCCAGGCACGGGCCCACAGATCCTAAATCTGCCCTCATGGGGAAACGTCTCTGCTAGGACTCCATCCCTCCTGCACAGAGGCTGCATGGGTCTGCTCTGCCCCTGGGACATAAAACATCCCCCAGGGCACGTGTTCAGCCAGGAATCCGGCCAGCACCCTGACGTCCCTGTTAGGCTGGGGCTTCTACATCACACAAGAGCTATGGACCCAAACCTGCCCTGCCAGAGCCCAACTCACCATGTATTCCATATTGGCAGCGGGGGGGGACACCTGCGCCCGCACTTGGTTGTGGTAGTCCAGAATCACTCTCATGTCGTGGGGAGAGAGGTATCGCTTCCGCCGGCTCCGCGGGACCCCCTCGCCCCACAGCAGGCCCGCGGCCGTGCCCTCGGGGGGGGACAGCAGCTCGGTGGCGTTGGGCAGCAGGAAGGAGCTGGACAGCTGTGTCACCCAGCAGCCCAAGGCTGTGAGGTACAGGTGCAATTGGAGCACAGCCATGCCACCCCACCCCGTGAGATCAGCCGGCAGATTTCTGCTCCTGCACGGAGTTAAGCAAGGACAAGGGGGATTGCTGGTCCCTGCTGCTGGTGTGCAGATCTAGGAGAGAAAACAACGCAGGCACCACTCAGGACTGCAAACACCATGCAAGCACTACTTCCCAAAATAACATGGAAACAAATTTTCTTTTTTTCTTCCCCCCCTTTTCAAAATAAATATTTAAAATTAATCTCTTTAATAACCTTATTTATCAGAACAAATTCCCCAGGACTGTCAGGGAGATGACTGGGGAATCAGTTTTCTTGTTTGTTTTAAAAAAAGATAAAATCAGTAGAAAGTCTCCCCCATTTTTTCACTTATGGCACGTACCTGTGGCACAGGGGATAGTTAGGAGCAAGCTGAGAGTCACTGCAGCCGCCCGCCCTGTAACTTCCCAGGAGTTTGGTGTGTTGAATAAATCCCCAGCACAATTAGAACTCTCACACAGATAAAGAAACGCACGGCAAGACTTAAAAGCATTGTCGAGAAATCCTAACGACTCTTTTATCTCGGGGAAAGAAAAATAACCACTGCAAAAGCAGAGTATTTTATTTTTTTTAAAAAAGAAAAACGCTGGAATATCCCCTCATCCGTCAGCCCATGCACCTCCCAGCATCCCTGCCAGCCCTTCCCGGAGCAGCGGGAGGATGTTCCGCGACCACGTACCGTGAGCACCGAGCCAGGAGCGGCGGAGCCCGGCGGCGGCGGCGGCCGGTGGGATTGACCCTCGGGAACAACCTGCTGGGGCAGATGCGGGAGGCTCGGCTCAGCCCCGGCGGGCAGCCCGCTGCGGCCGCTGACGCACAAGCTGCATCTTAACTCTTCCCCCGGGGAACGTCCTGAAGTTTGGAAAGAGCCCTGCCAGGAGATTTATAGGCTGGTGGATGCCTCCGCGCACACAGGCTCACGCAGGCACACGGAGCCCCGCACGGGGCCGGGGAGAGCGGGCAGAGCACGGCTCGATGCCTCGGCGGGCAGAGGGGCTGCTCCTCGCTGCTGGCTGGGCATTTGTTCAGGCTACCTACAGGGAGAGATTCCCAAAGTCATCTCTTTCCCGTTCATTCCCTAGCTGGGATCTTCCTGGAAGCAGTGGATAGAGAAGTGAATCAAGGTCGGTGAGGGATGCAGAGGGGGTTTTGCTCCGTTAAGGCAGTTGGCACTCGCCAGGAGCCCCAGGGTCACCCCGCTTTGGTGCAAGGTGAGCAGACGGCACAGATGTCCCTTTATGAGGGTGGCTGGGAGAGGACCTGGTGGCCACACATGTCCCTGGGCCAGCAGCTCTCCCCGTTACAGATCAAGCCACTTGCTGGGCTGGGCGCTGCCACCTGCGTGTAACCCAAGGACTGGGGCTTGTCACAGCCCACAGGGACTCTGCCCACGGCCCCACCACTGACTTGGGCTGGCAGTGCCCAGCCAGGGTTATCTCAGGGAAAAACAGTGGGCTGTGCTCCCTCCACTGTGTCCATGTGTCTGTCCCCAGGGAGGGGAAATGGCTGTAGCATCTGAAAGCCATTTCCTGCAGCATCAAGTGTGTTTCCCTACAACATCCCACACAGTCACCATGCCAATGGACAACTGAGTTATTGCAGGTCACAGAGACACCTGGCCGGCTGGAGAGGCTGCTTGCAATGCCTGTCACATCTTCCTTCCACCATGCTCAGAGCCAGCACGGGTGGCCATGTGTGAGCTGCAGCAGGGCTCACTGCTGTCATCCCCCCATGCTACAGAGCCCCAGGTAAGCAAGGTGCTGCTCCCCCTGTGCCTCACCAGGTTCGGGTTCCCCACAGGCAGGTTTGGAGCCAGGATCTGGCTCTTCAGTTGCATAAAGAGGAGCACCAAGGCCAAACTCCCACTCCCGAGCTGGCAAGTGGCACAGAGATGGAGAGCAGGGAGGAGAAGGCAGTCCCACAGCAGTAGCAGGTCACTGCTTCTCATCTCCACAGCTCTGACTGGGACAAGAACTGAGGATCCCAGATCCATAACTCCTGCCTGTGCAGGGACTGACAGCATGTCCCAGAGCCTGGCTGGCTGCACCCAGCTGCCCCAGAGACCTGCTGTGCAGCAGAAGCTGACCAGGAGCTCAGGGAGGTGCAGACCTGAGCACGGAGCAGGAGTAACACCCAGGTGCTGAGCTGATGTGCTGTATCAATACAGCCTCACCCTCCTGCGAGCCTCTGACAAAAGAGACTCCTTTGTATATTTTTCCTGGCATCCTCTCTCTCATAAAGCAACTCAAGATGCTGTGGGCCCTGGGGAGCTGCTGAGACATGTGCCAGAGGGGTATTTCCATCCACTCCCCCCCCCAGCAGGTGGGATGATGGTTTTGCCAGCAAGGAGACAGGGAGAATGCAGCTGAGGCATCTCTGGCCCCACTGCAGCACTGCAGGAGGGGATCCCTCAGTGCAGAGAGCAGCAGCACCCCATGAATCATCAGGGCTGGGTATCCTGGGGGGCTGTGCTGTGCTGTGCCGTGGATGGCACTGGGCATGCCAGGGTGTCAGGGTGGCTCCCAGAGCCCTCCGACTTTCCAGGCTGCCTGCTGTAGGGCTCTAACCAGCTCAGCTTCACCTTCCAGCACCAGATCACCCCAAAACACCAGCCACCTCTCAGGTGCTGGGCAAAGTGCCATCCCCAGTTTGCCAGTCCTGCAGACACCCCTGTTTCATATTCATCTATGGAGAGAAGGGTGTCAGCTCCAAGGGCCAGTGGCAGGACAGCGCTTTGTGCTGCACCAGGGTGGCAGGCACTAGTGCTGCCTCCCTCCACTGAACCCCAGATATCAAATCTCTCATTAGCGAGGCTGGTAAAGGCAGTTTCATTCCCAGCAGATTAAAAAGGCAGATGGGGACATGCAGCAGTGATCTTAACTGGGCAGACTGGGAGGTGCAGCTGCTGCCAAGTGCACACTGAGGTAGGAAGGGCACTGGGGCTGTGTTGTGGAGAGAGTGGTTTTTAATGATCTATTATTTCACAAAAGACAGAGCCCTGAGCAGCAAATGCTCATCCAGCACTCTGAACTGCAAAGCTTTTAATTTGGGATTTTATTTTTTTTTTGAGTTTTTGTCTTCCTGGGCTCGGAGAGAGCGAACCCACCGCAGCTCCCTCTGCCACGCAGCAGCTGAGCCTCTGCGCAGAGGCAAGGCGAGGGTTTTGTCTTGGGTGCAGATTGAAAGCACTGCTTAATCAGCACTCCGCAAGACAATCCAAATTCCAGGAACTGGAAGGGGTTTGTGTCCCTGCCAGGCGTAATATCCTGCAGCCCAGACTGGCCCGGCTGCCAAAGCACACGGTATCTGCAGCGAGGACCTTGCTGGGAGCCAAGAAGCACATGCATTCAGCTGGATACAGCAGCAGCTGGCAAATTCCCATTTTAATGAGCATCAGGGGGAACAAAAAAGATAAATCACTGGATTCAAGCACTCTCTTGGCAGAGACACCCCCCGATGCTTTTATGACCAACAGACAGCAGCTCGCTCCAGAATAAGACATAATGGGACTTGCAGGATTTCTCTGTCATGTTTATTTCTCTCATCTGTTGGCTTTGGGCATCACCCATCACCGACATTCCAAGGTGGCAGACGGTGACATGAGCTCATCTAGGACTGAGCAGGGCTTTGCCCTTCACTGAGGGTCAGGATCTGCTGTGGTCCCTGAGCATCCTGATGCCTGGAGCACGTTGATGTGGATTTCCATAGTAGGAGACTTCTCTTTACTGGGGTAAAATAAAATGAAACCAAGGTCCTGTCTGAACAAAACTTTCCCCAGGCAATGCACAAACTGTGCTGCTCCAGTAAAATATTCCCCTCCCATCAACTGACAGAAAGGCTCATTTTCCATCTTTGCTGAAAGATGTTCCTCTCCCCCAGTCCCACCCCAAAATATCAACAAGAGCTCCAGCTACCTTGGTGCCCACCCTGGCATGGAAGGAAAGTGGAGCTTTTGATGGATTTTTGCATTTCTGGAGCCCTGTAGAGGTCCAGCATATCCAGAGCTTGGCTCCTCCTAACACATCGTGAAGGGAGATCTTCCGTCTGACTTGGAGGTTGGAAGATTTGATCTTCACATTTTGTGACTTGAGTAAACCCAGGCTGAGCTCCTGTGCATTCCTTTCTGATCTCCCAGGAGTGAAACACCTGTTGAGGTGTAACACAACCGAGATCAGTCCTGCAGTCTGAGGACTCCAAAGTCGTCCTTCTTCCCATTTAGGAACAGTTCCTTGTAAATGCTGAATCCCTTTCTGAGCTAAACTGAACCTTGGAGGAAGAGCTACTGGAAAAGTCAAATCTCACTCTGAAGAGGTGACCATCAACAGGGACAGGGTTGTCCTGGAGCCTTTCATACGATGCCCAGCACATGCCTCTGCTTCAGGTGCAATGTCCTCTCATAACCCACAGTTTCTGCTTGTGTATTTGCTAAGGTGAAAAAAGCCTTTCCCATTTTATATATAGTGATGGTGTAGGGAGCCAGCAGTTGAGAACGTGGGCAGGAGCCTGCACGTGTGGGTCTGACCACCCAGGCTGGGCTCAGCAGGGCAGCACAGAGCAGCCTTGCCCTCAGTCTGGCTCCTGACCCCTCTCCAAAAGTGACCTGGGCACTGCAATTAGCTCTTTCTAGTGGTGCAACTGCCCAGGAGTAATGCTTCTGAGTCCTGAAGTAAAAACCACTTGTTTTGAGGTATTAACTCAGGTGTCCATGTCAACAAGGCTGACATGATCCTCCAGGAACTCCCTGGTGAAGAGCTGGGTGCCAGCCCCCCACCTCTCCCCACAGCACCTGTGGCACTGTCAGAGCTGTGGCCCCACCATCAGCCTGCGACTGCCTGCGAGGAAACCCTGAAGGCAAATGGCTCCAGCCAGCACCAAGATATATTTGGAACCTTTGAAAGGTGAGAAATTTTTCCACTAGCTCTAGAAATAAACATCTCTGAAGTCAAGCTCTGCGGACAGTAGTTGCTCGCAAAGGTATTTTTTTACAGTAACTGGGCTAAGTTTAGAAATTCGCTTAAATAACACGGAAACTCCTCTCAGCACAATTTGCAAGATAGTTAATTTGCTGCTTGCTAACAAATTGTTGTTTAGCCCGGCGCTGTGGGTGTGTGATGGTCTCACTGCACACTGCCAAGGTGAGAAGAAACTCTCAGCTCAGTGGGAAGAGAGACCCATCACACCACAAGTCAGCTGAGACCAAGACAGACCCAAACCTTGGAGCTGAACATCAGCTGTGACCTCCTCACCAGCTGCAGCCAGGCTGGGTCTCGTGACCCCCTGCCCCACAGCAGTGCTGTGCCCATCACCCCATCCCCACTGCACACCCACAGCTCGCCCACGCAGGTGCAGCCCACATCCAGCTGTGCCCACAGACACGTGCCAGAACCAACAGCCCTGGAAACTTGGTGCTGGTGGGGTTTTTACTATGCTGCTGCCCGCTCTCAGCATGATTGTTTTCCAGGCTCAGTAGTGGGAAACCCATTGGTCACACCCAGGAGTCCTGGTGGGAATTTCCCATCTCACCAGCCTGCACAAAATTCATCATCTGGGGTGAGCTGAGATCATGTCTTTCCTCATCTGACACAGAAAGTGCTACCTGTGTAATGGATTGGGAGTGCTGTGGCTCCAGCAAAGGGCTGGATCAGCTGCTGGACGAGGGCTAGTGGATCCCAGCCCCAAAAGCCCAGACCCAGGGAAGTGAAGTCAGGACACCCTGGCAGCCTCACTGTGTAATTTTCTTGCTTGGACGGGGGTGTGCCACAGCTTGACTGCAGCCCCTGTATATTCACTCCATTCCCTTTTCTTCCAAGACCAAAATTTAGATAGAAACTGAGCACCTGGCACTGTTTCACAGGCAGGTTTTTTGTGGCTGCACAGGGAGGTCTTGTTCCCACTGCTCCTCTTCTTGGGGTGGCCCCACTGCTCACATGCCCAGACCTCCACTGGGGCACCAGCAAACACCCTCTGAGCATCCCACCAGTGCAAGGTTCATTGTCTCCAGCTAAAAAAATGTTTTCACTGTAGAAAAATGCTGCCAGTGTTCGTTTGTTTGGCTCTGATTAAATGACAGTGGGGCTAAGAGATGCTGCTTTTCCTCCCTGGCTCTGAAGGAAGAGGGCAACGTTTGCAGTGTTTTTTCATGTCATGGGGTGTTGGGCTGGTTGTTACTTCTCCCCGGGGTCTGTCTGGGGCGTGTCCAGCAGGGAGTAGGTGCAGCTTAGGTGGGTGATGATCATTCAAAGCCTGGGGGTATTTAAGAGCAGGCTCTGTTGAGCGCAGGAAGGTGGTGCAGAAGAAAAGACAGAGCACAGGAGCTCTCAGGGGCATCCAGAGGTGATGCAGGGGCTTTGGGCAGGAAGGGCGTGCCTGCAGAGACTCTGGGTGTATTAACATTTCTTCACACGGCTAGGAAACAGCAGCAATTCAGCTCTCCCCAGCAGTGCTGAAGCAGAGCGAGCACCTGACAGGTGAGGGGAGTGAAATCCAGACGCTTTTGATCTCCTGAGTGACACTGAGCAAACCACTTCCCATACATATTTCTCTTCCCATACTGTCCCATCTTGATTGATCACATCTACCAGAGGGCTCTGAGGGGTGCCTGTGACCTGTCCTGCATCAGAGCCAGTCCTGCCCTTCCAGGTGAGCAGGGCAGGACTATGCAGGATTTCTGTGACATTTGCCAGTTCTGGCATTGAAGCGGAAAGGAGCCTCTGATATTTTTCCTCACTTTTCAAATCTCTTGCTGTACCTGCACATCTTGGAGCTTTCTGACTTCTGCCTACAGAAAGTGAGAAGTTTGATGGACATTTTGTATTTCCCCTCCACTCTCCCATAAAGATGTGTTGTGAATCTTTGCCAAGAAATCTCCCTTTTCTCATGGGACTTCCAAGCTTTCCCACGTCCAGATGGCTGGATCCAAGCCACCAGATTTCTCTCTGCCTAGACATGAAATTTCTCAGGTTCAGCCATGGAGGCTGAGAGGTTTGCAAGAACCACTTTGCTCAAAGCTTGAAACAATCTGGAAAAGCAGAAATCGAGACTCTTGGGATGCTCTGAACACACCCAAAACAGGAGTGATTCTCTCTACATCTCTCTCAGAAGGGAGACACACTTCTCAGGGTCTTTCCTCCCTGACCAGGAGATGTGCTGACACGTGAGTCCCAGAAAATCCTGGAAGTGTGACACCTTGTCTGAGGAAAACTGCTCTGAGGTTGGTGTGAGTGCTGGCAGCTGCACTGTCCCTGCATCCAGCCTTTGGAGGACAGAAGGAGCGGAATGGGGGATTCCTGCAGCTCACTGCCATCTCTGTCCATCACTTAGGCTGTGTCCACACCGTGACACAGAGGCCGGACAGTGGCTTGTGCTGACACACCCACGTTAGTCTGACCTTGCCTGTGAGCCACGAGCAATGGGGAGGAAAGAGCAGCAGAGCTGAGCACACCCAGTGCCAGGAGCACACATCCCACAGGGACCCGCGCTTGTGGTGGCCCACGAGGACCAGGGCTGATAAGGTTCATGCTGTCTCATCCTCCTCGCTGCTGCGAGGCTGAACCATGCGAGCGTGGTACAATCCAGCCTTCCCGGTGGCAGCAGAGGTGCGGGTGCCAGCCCCCGCAGAGGCACCTGGCAGGTCGGAGGGAGGTGCTCGGTGAAGGAAGGGCAGAGCCCCTCTGCCCCGGGGCCAACATCTCGGACAGCAAACACTGAGCTCCCCGAGCCGGCTGTTGCCTTTGGCACGGCGCTCGCCCTGCTGCGCTCCCCGGCACAGGCGGAGCGCGGTGCTGCCCCGGCTGCTGCCCGTGTGCTGCTGCTGAGCGGAGCCTGCCGGGGCGGCCGGGCCCCTCCCGTGCCTCCCCTGCCCTGAAACCAGGCGAGGTGGGAGCCGAGTGCGAGCACAGTGCCCCAGGCACCGCGAGGGGGGCATCCCCAGAGCCTCCCCCAGCATCTTCCCAGCCCCTCAAAGACACCCTCAGGGGCTTTGCATGTTCCCAGCTGGACCCCGTTACAGCCCCTACACTTTCTTTTGTGTTTTTAACATCCAGCTGAGGGTTCCTGGCCGAGAGAAGGGGAGGGTGGCATTGCCCCAAGGGCCGTGTCCGAGCAGTGAGGGTGCTGGGTCAGGTTTGGGCAGGGGGGTGAGGAATTAGCCTAGCCACATCCATCTGCATTCGTCTCATCTGGTGCTCGGCTGTTTCTACTTTTTCCCTTCCCTTTTTCTTATTTAAGCTGCGTTTTCGTGCTGTGCTGATAAGCAAGAGGAAGCCTGGGAGCGTTGGTGGGTGGTTTGGTGGCTGTATTTTCCCCTCCACCGGCTGCTGCAGTACAGACATCATGGACAGAGTGGTCCAGCAAAGCCCTCTTTCCAAAACGAACACCCTGAGTCCCCCTGTAATGGGTTGGTGGGACGTCAGAAGCTAGAACTTGATAGATTCATGGAAGTGTTCTGTGATGGTGTGTCCCCTGGAGTAGGTGACTCGCAATGTCCGTGGTTAAACCTGCAGCAGCAGGTGGGAGATACAATGTGCTCTCGTGCTCTGTGAGCAGCTGATGCCCATCTGGAGTAACCGGCATGAGTGAAGGGGTTATAAATCTACAGCAGCAGCGCTGGAAGCAGGACCGGTCTCCTCCCCAGACAAGAAAAGGATTTTCCCCTCTGCCTGCTGCAGTGATGGAAAGGATGAGGTGTCTGCAGGAGTTCATGGACCGTGCTGAGGGGAACGCCTCCAGGTCTCCTCGCCGCAGTGTTTTGTGTCTGAAGCGGTTCAGTAAATCAACAAGGCTCCCCTCTGTGCCTGCTGAAACCCCTCCAGCCGTCTCGCACAGATGACCGTTGAGGTGATGAGGGGGGTTAATTGACTCTGACAAATATTTACCTGTTTCTCTGGGTTTACAGAAACCTCGCTCCAGCCCCAGCTTTGAAGTGCAGTTCAAAGCCCCAGCAATGCTGACGTCTTGGGAGGAGCGAGCTCTACCCAGCGTGCAAAAACTCTGCTCTGAAAGGAGGGAAACTTCATCTCCCCCATCCTCCTCCTTGGGCACCAGGTGCAGTCCTGGCATTTTCCATCATCTCACAGGGTCCTGCTCATCTTCCCACCCCAGAGCAAGATCTGCTTTGCCAATTGTTTGGGGCCTACATTAAATAATCAGCCCAAAGAAAGGCCTTGTTCCAGCAAAGAGGCAGAACATGGTACTCGTGTATTTTTGTTCCTAACCTCTGAGTGGTGCCAACAGAGACTGGGCTGAGTTGCACATCTGTGGTGGGCTTATATTTAAAAAAAAATCTTGTTTGAACTGTACAAATAAACACTTGTGAAAAGAATCCTGTTTCTTTAAGTGAAGTTGGTAAATGCTCTGATTTAGTTAAAGCACAAGGATTTGGCTTTAATTTTATTTTTCACCAGAATTAAACCTAGAGGAGGAAAAAACGTTGTTTATTCTCAGAACAGGTAGAGTCTAGGCAGGAGGAGCACAACATTCATCACCTACCTCCTCCTCCTGGGGCTGCTGGTGACAGGGGCTGGTCTCTGTGCACTGTTGACCACCCTCCACACGTTCCTTCCCCTTGGTAAGGTGCAGGCTGAGTTGCTGTGTTTTGGGAGATGCTGTGTGCCTGGCAGACTGGGATGTGCTTCCTTGGTGAAAGCCAAGAGCAGCCAGTCTGGGCCACCTCACTGGAAAACTGGGCCAGACCGTAACGAACCAGTGATGGTCCTGCCAGCCTCCTGTGCCTGACAGTAAAATGCCAGGAGATGCCTTGGAGAAGGTACAGAAGCTCAAGAGCAGACACTTCAGGCTTAATCTGATGTTTGGGAGCATTTAACCCTATCAGCAGTTCTTCTGTTCCTGGGCCTCCAAAACTCCTGCAGATGATAAAGGGAAGAGTCCTGGATGGGAAAAAGTGTGAAAAACTGGAGCCCAGGCACCAGAACAGCTCTGGGCTCCTTCTTGAGGCAAATTCCTTCCTTCCCTGCCCTGACCCCGGGGATGGCTGACCCGGGAATTGCTCAGCACCCTCACACTGACACATCCTCTCGCCTCAGTGCCTTCCTGCCCGTCCTGTCTTTCGGATGCCACTCAGGCTTGATGACCACACCAGTAAATTCCATGGCCTGGGGTATCCGGGTTTCTTCTGCCAAAGGTTGAGATGTGGGGCAGCCCTGTGGTGAAAGAGCGTGGCAAGGTTAGCAGAGATGTTGAGCTCACGGAACACAGGGAATGCATAGGTAAAAAACAGAACAAATAACTTTTAAAAATAACTATTTGTAATACTGGGAATCCAAATTAAGCCTGTGACAGAATTGAGTGCACTGGCTCTTCAGCACACCCTTTGAACATCTTTGTAATTATTATTTTTTTATCTGCAGAGCATTTCACCGGTCATTTTGGTCCAGAAAAATCCAAATCACATTTCCAGCCAACACTTTTATCATTATCCAAGCCAGTAAAGCACAGATTAAATATTATGTATGTATATATTTTAGATTTATCCTTAAATATTTGTAATTATATACTGGACTGAAATAGCTCATGTTTTGTGGCTGGCTGTACCTGGTATCCAGTCAAGAAACCAGGACTGTGAACTGTGGTCCTGAAGCTAATCAACACAAAGTCACTTCCAAATTTTACACTCTGATTCTTTCCTGCAAATATATGAGCTAAAAATGCACCAGTGAAGTTTGAAAAGTTCATATTTCTGAATTTGAGTTAATAAGCACAGTCCATTTCCTTCCCATATTTGATCAGTTGCAATAAATGGTAGTTTCTTAATCTAAAAATAAAAAAACCCAAATGTTTTGGTACAGTAGCTCAAGGGCCACCCAGCAAATGGTTCCGTGGAAATTGTCGTTGAGTTTTGTGTGATCTCTAATCTATGCTTGATAATCCTTATAGAAAGGGAATAAATGGGAACAACAAATAATGCTTTTAGTGCATGGCTAACAGGAATGTTAATTAGTCTGGGCAGGAGTTAATTCCCAGTAGCTGCTGCTGGGAGAGCACTGCCCACTCAGCCTACAGGGAAAAACTTCTCAGCAGCTACCCCTGAAAGACAATACATCGAGAATCAAATTAATTCAAATGCACAGGTGTGGGGGTGGGAGGTTCTTTGGCAAACACAGAAGGTGTGAATTACATGCTGTGGAAAAAAAGGGGAGTACTTCATCAAGGAGCTGCAAGTGCAGCCACCACAGCTGCTCAAGGAAGTCAGGCAATTAGAGATAAACATGAGTAATTAAGACCATTTAATGCCCAAGTACATGTACCCTTAATCACATGAATTATATATTTTTTCACATGTAATCTCAGCCCCACTTCATCTGCTAATGGGCTCCTTAATCCATATTCTAGGCAGAGTAGCTATTTTACATCTTTGTGAACTCTGCTTATTTTTAAGCTCTTCAGGCCATTATCACAGCCCTCTGCAACCTCACCATTTTCTCTGAAAGAAATTTAGGAAGGAGATTCTCTCCCGTATTCTGCTCAGGGTGTGGGGATACAGAGCCTAAGGGTCTATGGCTGGGGAGGGAGTTTGTCAGAGCCACAAATTAAACTCAGCTCCTCGTGGTTGTCACAAGACCATTCTCTCCTGTAAATCAAACCCTGTCATTAGTCTGCTCTGCTGTGATCTGGCTGTGCCAAACAAGAAATGTAAATATTTTGTAGCAAGAGGTATTAATTTTTAGCATTAATAAAGTTTGCACCACTGAAAACTGAATTGGTTCTTTCTTATGCTTTGCCCCATATACCAAAATATTTTGATCTTTGGATGTAACCACCAAACATGCTGCAAATTCCCTACAGCTCAGATCATACCCTTCTTATTCACTGGAGGAGAGCTGAGAGGAAAATGTGTGACCTGCAGAGGTTTTCAGGCTGGGTCCAGCCAGGTTCAGTCTGTCTATATTTCCTAGGGTTAATTTCCACACCTTTTTCTAAAATCCTTGGGGTTTCAGGACAGGGAAAGACCTTTCTCATTTATTTGGGCAGCCGCACAGGTGGTGAGTTACCAACGTCTCCCTTCTGTTTCCCAATTCAGCATCTCCACTGTAACAACACCTCATCCCCTCACAGGTCAGCTTTGGTTCTGCCTGGAGCGATGGCAAGTCTGGGGCTTGTAGGAAGAGCATCCCTTTCCATCAGAGATGGGCAGCAAAGATCCAGGTCAGCGTGAGAGAAAGGCTGCTACGCCTCCACCCTGGGCTGCATTTCAAAGGCGTCACTGACACAAGGGAACAAAGCACGATATTATTTTTTTAATCTTTTTTCCTAAGCCAGCAGTGAATAGAGAAGGCTGCGGAGCTCAAAGCACTGAGGTTGATGGACAGTGTCTCAGCAAAGGGCCAAAACTATCTTAACTTCAAGCTTAAACTCCCATTAGGCAAAGAAAATACAGCCCAAATTATGCTTATGTAGCACCTCTCGTGCAAACATCCCAGGACACTCCAGGATCAAACTCAAACACAATCAATCATGGAGATGTGAGCAGTGCTCACCAAGGAAAACAGAGAGCAGGGGAGGCTCGGCAGGAATGAGCGGCACAGCTGCCACGAGCACCTGGCTCCCCCAGGGAAGGGCTGGGGGCTGCGAGGGCCCCCGGGCAGGCAGGGATGGGTCAGCAGGTGCTGGCAGGCTGTGGGAATTGCTGGGAGGCAGGAGGATGAGCTGGGAAGACAGAAGATCTCCCAGATCCCAGTGGGTTGTTACCACTGGGGTAACTCATCCCCCCTGCGTGTGTGGACACAGGCTGGTGGCTCTGCCATCCCTGACAGGCTGGATGCTTGGATGGGCACCCACTGTCTGCTCCTGGTGCCCCTGGAGCACACCTGCCCTCTGGGGTTGACTGGGCTGTGAGACCCCACCTTACTCCAAATGTGGGTCAGAGAAGAACCATTGCTTGAGTTTGGTAAAAAGATGTGTGTAATTTTCTCTCCTTCTCCTCACAGCATCCTTCCTTGGTCACGACACAGAGCAGTGAACCCAGAAATCTCAAAAAATAAAGCGATTCCTATTTAGCACAGTCAAGAGGCTTAGTTTGACTGTTTGAGCTGAGATTTCAGTTCAAATGCCTTGGTCCTGTTCCACAGCAAACTTCCCAACCTTTGCCAATTTATTTTTAAGTGTCAGGACACTCCCTGGCTGGGGCACTCAAGACGGCTGAACATCCTGGAGAGCTTTGTCAAAGGGCTGAAGAATTAAACTCCAGTAACTCATCCTGTGATGGCTTTAAGGCATAATCAGCTTTTCAGTAACAATCTTGCCACTTTCTAGCCTGTAATATTTTTAAGTGATCAACAGGAAGAACTGGTGAGCAGAGGTCTTGTGACATTGAGGAGTGAGGCTGTGACCCCACTGCAGCATCATGTTCTCAGCATCGAGGCAACAGCAGATCACACCTGAGCAAAATGCCACTGCCTTGCAAGAAGGTCTGAATTTCTCCACAGCTAATTTTAAGCATGCAAATTTGGTGAACAGCTGCCCTGGGCTCCTGGAAAGGGCTGCTGAGGCTCTCTTTCCACTGATTATGTTGAAAATGGGGTGTCTGTTTCCAGATGAGGAGCCTCAGTTCTGCAGAAGGTATCCATACCGTAGTCTTACATCAACAAGACAGACTTCTTTGCACTCAAAATGATCAGCGGATAATTAACAGAATCGCCAAAACAAGACAAATAAAATTTCTAAACAACTTAATTATTTAAAATAATTAACATTGTTCTCGCTCTAATTAGTAGTGGAACAGTTGATACCGTATGAACTCTATGAACAGGAAAGATTTCCCCCAAAGCTGCTGCAGCTCATGAGTGAGGGTGCTTTTTCCAAGTCTGTTGGATCCTATTTCAAATCTCTGCTCAGGCAGCTGGGATCTCCCCATTACCTGTCCAAATAAGTATCCTAAGCTCTGGTTGACTGGGCATGCAGAGACAAGGCTTAACAACCACTCTTCAGCACTGAAAGTTGTTCTACAGCCCCTAATGAACCTGTCCCTGTGGATTTTAGAGGCAAAAGTGGATTTCTCAAGGAGAAGCAAATTGTTGGAGGCCTTGGTTCAAATTAAACCAGAAAAAAAAATGACCCCCAAACCAGTTTTTAAAATCAAATAGTCCGAAAGATTTCAGCTTGAATCAGGCAGAGATTTGGTGAGGTTAAGGAAGAAGTTAAGGCAAAAGCCACGTCTTCTGTACCTGACAAATTAATTCAGTTTAGTATGGTTTATACCTGTCACAGCTTGACCAAGTATCCGTGAGCGCTTTTTGGGAACCTTCTGGAATTCCCTTAGAACAAACTTTAGTCCTTGTTTATGAATAAAAGCTTTTCCTGCTGTTTTAAAAGTCCTAAATTCTGCTTCTCTGATTCTTTATAGAGGTATGGGAGTCAGCTCCTCAGAAGGTCTACTGGCCTTGGCTTGGTGCTCATGGCAGCAAATACATGGCCTGAAAGTCGAGATTTTCTCTAAATCTGCAGAACACCTGGACCCAGCTGAGCTTTGCTCACTGCACTTGTGAGAATCCGTGATTTACAGAGATAATCCTCAGACATTTCAAGCTGGGCTGTGGATAGACAACATTTCCAGCCCATGCCATCGACTGCATTCATCTGGAACAGGTGCCAAGCTTACGAAACCCCCCTGCGTGTGGCAGACACCACAGCATGCTTCATTAGCAGCCAGCCGAGCAGCTCCCACCTCCAGTGCCGGCACTGCAAACAGTCTGGAGATCACAGGCCCAAACCTGGGAAGCAGAGGAGGCAAGGTTTCAAAGGCAGAGGGGATTTAGGCAGACAATGAGGGACTCTGTGAAACCTGCTCCCAGCCCCTCTTATCCTCACTCGTTTGAGTGAGTGCAGCTGCCTGTCGTTTCTAATTCGGGGTGCAGTGCTGGGGCCGGCAGCGCTAGACATGGCCGTGGCAGTCTTATTAAAAACAACAGCTAATAAATTGCCAAGTGCCATTTACCCTGGATAACCTCCTTAGCCGAAACCCTCCGTATCTGCTGGGGCTGCTTTGATGTGTTGTTCTGCTCTCTCAGCCCAGATGTTGTCATAGATTTGCTGACGATGACGGCGAAACAGCTTTGAAATGCGCTCTGGCAAGAAATACTTTCCCATCCTGTCTCAGATAGGGTCTGCTTCCCCCCCCCACCCCCACTCTCACATTTTTCTTACTGAGGCCATTGGGATGAATAAAGGCTCTTTGTTCATTGAGCCATGTCTCTTCTTGCTGATGCTTTTTTTATATTTTAAAAACGAAGCTGAAATGACAGCGGCAGCTGTTCAATAGATGAAATAGGTCTCAAATACCACAGGGATGGCCACTGTTTGGACACCACTTTCAGCCATAAACATGGATAGTGAAAAGGCATGGGAGCCTTAACAGCTCCAGAAATACTTTCTCCCTCCCTCTTAAGCCCTAGGAAAAATTAAAATAATTCTACTGATTGAGAAAATTCTCAGATTTTCTCATGAATATCACGGTAAGTCCCTCTTTTCAGAGGTACTGGTACCCTACTTCAAACTAGTGCTTGCTCTTTTATAGGGCAAGAGAAAACAGCCTCAAGTTGCACCAGGGGAGGTTTAGAGTGGAGAATAAAATTTCTTCACCAAAAGAAAGTTATCAAGCATTGGCAGAGGGTGTCCAAGAAAGTAGAGGGGTCACATTCCCTGGAGGGATTTAAAAGATGTGCAGATGTGGCACTTGGGAACATGGTTTTGTGGCGGGCCAATGCTCTCAGCCACATGGTGTGACTCTCAGGGCTGTCCTGTGCAGGGCTAAGAGTTGAACTCAGTGATCCTTGTGGATCCTTCCAACTCAGAATATTCTGTGTTTCTGAGATTCTGGGATTCCACAGCACAGATCCTGCATCCCACGAGCCCTTGGAGCATCTCTTCTGGCACTCTGCTTTGGGAGCACCATGTGCAGCCGGGGTGCAAAAGCCCATCTGTGTTCTCATTTTGACAGGCAAGGGTGGGAAACAAATGTTTCTGAGCACAGCTTTATTCCTGTGACATGGACACACAGCCAGGTGCTGTAGATGGATGCATGGGGATGGATTTGTGTGGATGGATCTGTGTGGATGGATCTATGTGGATGGATTCATGTGGATTGATCCATGTTGATGGGTCTGTGTGGCTGGCTCCGTGTGGATCCGTGTGGATGGGTCCATCTGGATCCATGTGGATCCGTGTGGATGGGTCTACATGGATGGATCCGCGTGGATGGATCCCTGTGGATGGGTCTGTGTGTGGATCCATGTGGCTAGATCTGTAAGGGTGGATCTGTGGGCATGGATAGGGTAGGTGGATCTGTGTGGTTCCATGTGAAACTGTGTAGATGGATCCCTGTTGATGGCTCTGTGTGGACGAATCCATGTGGATCTGTGTGGATGGATCCATGTGGATGGCTCCCTGTGGATAGGTCCCTGTGGATGGCAACCCGTGGATGGCTCCCTGTGGATGGGTCCCCATGCATGGATCCCTGCGGATGGCTCTGTGTAGATCCCTGTGGATGGGTCCCTGTGGATGGATCCCTGTGGATAGATCCCTGTGGATGGGTCCCCGTGGATGGATCCCCGTGGATGGCTCCCCGTGGATAGATCTCTGTGGATGGCTCCCTGTGGATCGGTCCCCGGGATGGATCCCCTGGATGGGTCCCTGTGGATAGATCTCCGTGGGTGGCTCCCCGTGGATGGATCCCCGTGGATAGATCTCCATGGATGGATCCCCGTGGATGGCTCCCCGTGGATAGATC